>JANHAO010001845.1:0-31289 GCA_026873985.1 Saraca asoca | reverse complement strand
TTTTCAATTTAGTCCTTAACGAAAATTTCAATTTAGTCCTTCCAAATTCAAAATAAATTTTAAATTTTCCTTTTTATTTTCCTTAATTTTTCGGGTGTTACAGCTTTGGTAAAGAAAAATTAGAGTTTAATTGGTGAAATTAGAAGACATTTAAGAGAAAAGGTGATTGGGTTGAGAAAGGGTGGCAAGGGTTTGAGGGAATTTGAAAAAGTAAGCTAAAAAATACATGTAAGATATTTATAATCCTACTGACGACTAGAATTATAAGGCTAGAATTGGTTGAGTAATTTGAATCACAAATGAATGACTGAAGAACTTCATCATTAATTCAAATTGTGATCCCAAAGTTGGCTGAGCAATTTGGATGGTGATCAGAATTGTGAACTTAGTAGAGCAATCTGAAACAATAAATAATTGATTGATTCGAATTGCAATTTGAATTGGAATTGTTGATTCAAATCTCAACTGATCCAAAATACCAAAACATCAATTTTTCTATCACCTTTCCAAAAATAGATCTTGAACACCAATCTTAAACCTCCAGAAACAATTGAACATTATGAGAAATCAACTCAAATCAACTTGGCATTTGCAAAAGAGATCAGGGGACTCTCCAATGCCTAAGTTAGAATTAATTTAAATGATGAAAATAATTAAAATAAATTTAAATCAATTTAAAATAATGAAATAAAATAGCTTAGAAACCACGACAAATGAAGATACTCAAATCAAGTAAGGTCATTTAGGATTCAACATGTTCGATTTTCTTCTAATCAAAGTAAATTGATCTTCATCAAGAAGTTTAGTAAAAATGTTAGTAAGTTAAAAATTGGATTAAACAAATTCAAGGGTAATGTTTCCCCTTTGAACATGGTCTTTTATGAAATGATGTCTTATCTCTATATGTTTGGTTCTTGAGTGCATAATAGGATTTTTGGCAAGGTTAATGGCACTAGTATTACCACATTTAAATGAAATTTTCTCAAAATTCAAATCATAGTCTGATAATTATTGTCTTATCCAAAAGACTTGAGCACAATAACTACTGATGGCTATGTATTCCAGTTCAACAATGGACAAAGTCATACTATTCTACTTTTTATTATGCCATAAGACTAGATAATGGTCAAGAAATTGACGCTCTTCACTAGTGCTCTTCTGATTCATTCTACTTCCAACAAAGTTGGCATCGAAATAGCCTACCATGCAACTAGAGCTTGCTTTAGAATACCACAAATCCATGTGATTTTTCCTACAAAGTATCTAAAGATTTGTTTAACATCAATGAAATGTGATTCCTTACGATAAGATTGAAACCTTGCATATATACACACATCAAATATTATATTGGGTTTACTTGCAATAAGATAAAACAAACTACCTATGAAGCCTCTATACATTATGACATCAATTTTCTTACCTCCTTTATCAATGTCAAGCTTCGTGGACAAACTCATGAGAGTACCAAAAGATTTAGTAGTTTCCATGTTTGATTGCTTAATTTGAAGACCAAGGAAATAGTAAAGCTAACCCATGATCAACATCTCAAATTCACCATGCATAACCTCAGCAAATTCTTTACACAAGGATTCATTAATAGCACCAAAAATAATGCAATTAATATATATTTACAATAAGAAAATGTCATTGTCTTTATGTTTTATAAATAATGTGATGTTAACTTTGCCTCTTAAAAAATTATTTTCCAAAAGAAATTTACTTAGGTGTTCATACCAAGCTCTAAGAGCTTGTTTGAGACTGTATAAAGCATTTTTAAGCTTAAAAATAGTTTGGATCAAGGTGATTTTCAAAACAAGGGAGTTGTTTAATGCAAATCTCTTCCATATTCAAACCATTCAAGAAAGCACTTTTGACATTGTGGCTTAGAAGCAAGATTGGTAAAAAGAAAAACACCATTTTGGCAAGGTTCAAGACCCCACTGTGGTGGTTTTCTAGCTTAAGTACATCTTAGGTTTGCTAGACCTAAGATACATGACTATGAGGGGAGAAGAAAATTCTCTTAAAACTACAATATATTGAGCTAAAAAAATTGATCCTTACAACAAGAATTAAGGCCCTATTTATACTAAAATTATAGGATTAAAATACAAAGAAATGGGGTTTGTTAATGGTGAGTTATAATGGGCTATTTAGGTAGCAAAGAGGCTAGTACTTGCTTGCAAGTTGGTAGCAATAAGCTAGCTTGTTGATAATGAGCTATAGTGGGCTATTTGGGTGGCAAGGAAGCTAGTTTTTGCTTACAAGTTGACAGTAGCAAGTTGGCTTGTTACAGGTGGGAGTAGACCAAGTTGTACGGCACTTGCTTACAAGTTGGCAATAGCAAGTTAGCTTATTGCAAGAGGGAGCAAACTAAGATGTAGGGCACTTGGTTCTACTTGTTTTGCTTCATTCTTCCTTGGTTGGAGAAACTCATCCTCAAGTTGAGCTTAACCATTATAATAAAGGGATAAATTGGCCATATTATCATTAATCTTCTCTTAAACTTGAAATGGTTCATCTGCCCTAGGAGAAAGTTTGGCGTTGGGCTGGTTCAAAAATATTTCTTTTCAGAGATGGCCCAATCTCCTTATTTGAATGTAAGCTTTTTTCTATGTTTGTGAAATCAATTTTTGTATCTGTCAGTTTAACATTTTATCTTTTCTCTAACTTGTTCATGTAGTTTGTTAATTTTCTTACCTCATTCATTAGTATCAGTACTGTAATGTTTAGATAAGACTATTGGTGAGAGGTCTAATAGGCTGAGAAAGTGGGCTCCATAGACAACTTCTAATGGGTATTTTCCAATAACTTGGTTGGAAAAGTTGTTATAAGGAAACTCTACTTAGACAAATACAAGATTTTATTGTCGAAGGTTCTTTCCAACAAAGCTTGATAGTAGGTTTCCTAAGATTTTGTTTATAACTTTAGTTTGACCATCAATTTGGGGATAACTCACAAAATTGAATTAGAGGTGAATGCCTATCTTTTTCTATAAGTTCCTCTAAAAGTGACTAATAAATTTCACATCCCTATTAGAAGTGGTTGTCTTTAGAATTCTTTAAAATCTATAATTTCCTAAAAGTATAACTCAGCAATGTGTGTAGCATCATTAGTCTTTTAGCAGGGTATGAAGTGAGCCATTTTGAAAACTTCTCAATAATGACCATGATTGAATCCTTTTTTCATTGAGTTCAAGATAGGCCAAGGACAGAAATCCATACTAATATCTTCCCAGTGTTAGGTGGGAATAGGTAATCGTAAATATAATCCAACATTTTAGCTTGTGGTCTTTGTTAGGTGACAAGTCTAGCATCGTTGGACGTGTTAGACAATGTCTCAATCAAGACTTGGCTAAAAAAGTTTTCTTAATAAGAGTTATAGTCTTGTCCCTTCCAAAATGGTCAACTCATCCTCCATCATGTGATTCTTGAACTATTACATCTATTATAGAACATTAAAGAATACATAATAAGTTACCTTTGAAAAGGAAACCTTCTTGTCAATGATAATATTGATAGCCTTGGTCAAAAGTGGACTTCCAGATTAAGTAGAAATTAAGTTCATCTTTATATAATTCTTTAATCATTTCAAACTCAACTACTGTGACTTGCATGAAGGAAAGTAGAGTGTATTGACGGCTTAAGGCATTAGTAACATGGTTCTGAGCTCTTGACTTATACTTGAGAAGAAAAAGGTAAAATTGAAGGACCTTATTCCAAGTAGAGTGGTGTTGATTGATCTTCTGTTGTGAGTTTAGATGCTTTAGAGCTTCATGGTTAGAGTATAGCATGAATTCCTTTAGAAGGAGATAGTGACTCCAATGTTCTAAAGCTCACACAATAGAATAGAATTTCTTGTCATAAATGGAATACTTAAGCTTTACATTATTCATCTTTTCATTGAAGAAAACAACGAGTCATCCTTCCTAATTTATATTGCACCAATACCAACATTTAAGGCATCACAATCAACTTCAAACACAAGGCTAAAATCAGCAAGAGCTAAGAAAGAAGTTTCAATGAGCCTTTTTTTTTTTTAATTCTTCAAAAAATTTTGAGTTTCATATGTTCATTGAAATCTATCTTTTCTGATGTTGTTTGTGATTTGAGCCACAATGGTACTAAATTTTCTGATGAATCTCCAATAGAACGATGCTAGCCTATGGAAACTTCTAACATCATGAATGGAGTTAAGTGTGGACTAGTAGAGGATGGCTTTTGTTGGTCCCAGTAGATAGGTAAAATAAGATTTGTGATCTTTCCCTTATGCCTTTAGGGGAATGTTATACTCTTTATTTATATTAAACTCTAATTGAATTTAACATACAAATAGTTAATAACTAAATGCAGTATGCAAGTAATTTACAATTAGATATAATATGCACAATAGTAGACTTTCTTGTTTACAAGAATTCTATCAGAGTATTGAATTAACAATCAAACTCTTTGTTAATTAGAATATCATAAACCAGATTATAGAATTTATGCAAGAATAGAAATACAAAATTTTGTAAAAATTAAAATTACAGTAGATTTCAATATGACAAAAACTTATATAACAGAGTTTATGCAGAATTTAGAATTATGCAGTAATGTAAAAATAGTAGCAAAAGATTCAAGACATAAATTTTAAGTGGTTCAACTTGAATTGAAACTGCAATTCAAGTCTACTTTAATGGATTAATACTCAACCGTATGATTGCTTTTGTTAGCTAACATAAGAATTTAATAGGGCTTCTATAAATCGATTTTACAATAAGAATTTTTACAAGACTCTTGTAGATCTAAATACAAAAATTCTATACCTTCACCTGACTATGATCAACGCATAGCTATGAAGATGTAACAAGAATTTAATGCACCTCCTACCAGTTATAATCAACCTCATAATTCTAGAAGGATACAAAAGGAAGATCAACCTCTTCCTTTATATCCAAATTCCTAACCCCAGAAATCTAAGAAATAAGCAAGATAGAGTTAAGAAATACAATATTGTAAGTCAAATAAAAACTAATGTTAATCTTCTGAGCAAGCTTTGATCAACTTTGAATTCTACAAAACAGATAAACACTCAAGCATATAGTTAGCTTATGATATTAACTAAGAATATTTTTCTAAAATTATTTTTTAATCTTCAAAACTGAAGAAAATGTATTGCTAGGATTTCCTAGGCTAATAGCTTCAATCTTACAAGGATCAACTTGAATGTTAGAAATGACCATTTTTCAAGGTTGGCATATAGTTTCTACTCTTAAAGAACTTCAAAAATTTAATAAAGATGGTCTAAAAGCTCTTGTTTATTCTTGCTATATATTAGGATATCATCGGAGTAAACCACAATAAATTTCTAAATGAATGGTTGGAAGACTTGGTTCATAAGGCAGATGAAAGTGCTAGGAGTATTGGATAATCCAAAGGGCATAACTATCCATTCGTACAAGCCATATTAAGTTTTGAATGTAGTTTTCCATTTATCTCCTTATCGTATTCAAATTTGGTGATATCTACTTCTAAGGTTAATTTTTGAAAAGATTATTGCTCCATTCAGTTGATCAAGCATAGCATCAAGTCATGGTATCCAAAATCGATACTTGATGGTGATTTTATTTATGTTTTATTATCAACACACATTCTTCATGTTCCATCTTTCTTTGGGACAAGTAATACTATTACTACATAAAGGCTAACACTTTCTCTAATAAGTCCCTTATTTTGCAATTCTCCCACTTGACGTTGAAATTTCTCATGCTTTTGAGGGTTTATCTTGTAAGTAGGTTTGTTTGGAATGACTGATATTGCGATAAAGTCAATGGCATGCTAGATATCTTTTATTGGTGGCAACCCAATAGGAGTTTCATCTAGTACAACATCGTAGAAGGTTTTGAGGAGGCTCATGATTTCTTCATGGACACTGGCTTTACCATTTGGGTCTAAAAATAGGAAAGGGAAAAATTGATTGGCATCCTTTTCCAATTCATTAAGTTATCTTTTGGTGACCAAAGTGATAATCTGATATGTGTAATCTAATTTCTTGATAAGTTCATTAGGTTGAAATGGGGTTAACTTGATTTTTACCCCACCTTTGTTAAAGGAGTAGGTGTTTTTTAACCTACTATGGGTGGCTTGATGATCAAATTGCCAGGATTGTCCTAACAACAAGTGATAGGCATCCATGGAAATGACATTACATCATACTTCATCCTGATACTTCTTTCCAATGGAAAATGACACAAGGCAATGCTTAGTAACCTTTACCTCATTTCCCTTTTTTAACCATTGCAATTTATAAGGTTGAGGATGGTCTTTTGTTGAGAGTCGAAGCTTCTCAACCATGTAGTTTAATACCACATTCTCATTGCTTCCATTGTTAACAATGACATTACATACCTTTCCTTGAGAAGTGTCATGACCTGAAGTCCTGGTCATAACTAGTGTGAATATCATTCCTCAATTGAGAAATACTAGCCTTTAATCCATTTTTATTATTCACTACTGTTCATTCTTCTTTTAATAATTCCTATTCACATTTACTTAAATCTAAATGGTTATTAGGGCAAACTTATAGATAAAGAAAGAAACATTGATATATAAACATGTTTATATAATATATGGAGGCACCTCCAACTATGGTGCACGCTCGTTTAGACTTTTGTTCAGCAAGCTCTCAGCGAGTTCATAATATATATAGATTCCTAAAAAAACTCTCCATTGTGGTGGTATTTACAATAACAATGACTTTTATGAAGTTATTGCCCATCCTTACTTTTCCGGGGTGGGTTAACAATAATTTCTTAAAAGTTTAAAAAGTAATCTACAAAAGGATGAGTTTGGGCTCAGTGAGATAAATCTGTACCTATCTTATGAATTCATCAATATTTAACCAAACATATATACGTTATATCTTCAAAAAGCATAAATCATGCCAAAATTATCCAACATATCATAAAGACCCAGGAAATTAACCTCTTAGTAATATCACAATACATTTTAATTATCACACTATAAAGAACCATGATTTTCTCATGGCCTTAAGGCATCTCATTAATTATTATTAGTTTATATAATAGTATCATCATGTGTTCTAGTATTTCACAAAAATTAGTTATCATGTCACATTAAATCTTCCTAAGGATTTCTTAGAATAATAGTTATAAATCATACTATTTATATAGCTTCAAGCCATTAATAACCATGTCACATAATCAAGTCATATTTTATCACATTCCAATGCACTCAAAATAACAATTTCAATAAACAACATAATAAAGAATAGTAATATAAACCTTCTTGTTATTCTGTTCCAGCCATAACTCATACAAACCTTGCTTTATCCCTACAGCACTAGCCTTATGCCCTTCCACCATACTGGAATGCACAAATCCAAGATTTGGTTCATTATTTCCCTCCATAAACCATCATTCTCATATCATTCATATCATTATATATCATACCATGACTCATGTACATAAACAAACTTTACACTATATAATCACTTATAACAATTATAATGCTAACAACATTCCATAATATCATTCATAGTAATTGCACTTCATCACTTGTCATCCCATGTTTTATAGGGAATTTTCAAGTATCTTAATAGCATTATTTTTTTTATCACATTATCATGTCATCTATCACTCACATAAATTTTATATCATCTTTATCACATATATCACATATCATTGCCATTTTATATCACAAGCCAGTTCTTAAAGAATATTCAAACTTAGACCTCATTCATAAGTATATGGGTCCCATTATTTTAACAAATATCATGATCATTTTCCTATCATCCACGTATAGACCATCATTTCATTATTGTCTCAAACATACATTTTCTGTCACACTTTCATTATGACTATCCATATTGTTTCCATAACATTTGTGTATAAACAATTACTAGGATAATTAGTACTAACTCATAAACTACATATTCAAGACTCTTCATTTATTTCATTTAACTTATTTGCATCTCATGTAAGTTTAGATCCAAAGAAATTAAAATAGTTTTTTTTTTAAAAAAGGAAAAAAGATTGAGATGAAAAGAATGGAAAACTTTTAGAGGTGAGATTAGAATCGTGATTCGAATTAGGTTTGAAATTCAAGTAGAATTGCAAAAATTCAGTTGAAAATGAAAGCCTACTCACTAAAATGCACAACCTTTCAGGAAGTCCTTACAATTCTACTTGTCCTTCAGTCTCTAGGCTCATGATCATGCTCATGATTCTACTAACTTTTTAGTTTCTAGGCTCGCATTCATGCTTATGATTCTATTCACACAAGCAAGAATGGAAAGAAAATAGTAGAAAATAGGGGAAAACAACTTCTAACTCTACACTATGTCATAAGAATTCAACACAACATATTTTAAGTACTTAATCATGCATAAGATTTAGCTATTTCAATAGAAAACTAACCATTCTATCATCAAATTTACTCACACTCAAACTTTGCCTTAAGATCATAAGTATCCATTTTCTTTAACTTGCATTATCATTCAATAGATTACAAGTAGTATACATATTATAATTCACAAGAAAGGCAAAAATTACTCACCTTAGTAGTTGGAAATAAACAAATCAAACAAATCTTACAAAGATCTTTAATATTCTTCAAGAACACAAAAGAAAAGTTTATTAGCTTTTAGATTTTCCAAGGATTTTTCCTCTTCAACTAATCATATATGATTTGATTGTGATTTCATTTAATAGAAATAAGTTATATCTAATAGATTCAAGCTCTAAAACACCATAAAAATTAGATTGATTCAAGAGTTTAATAGTGATGTGAATAGTGATAGTAGAATTAAAAAATTCATAACTCAACTTTTACTCCATGAATTAGTAAGATTTTGATATCAAAATGAAGAGGAAGAAAAGAGGAATCAACTGTAAAAATATAAGAAATTTACATAAAAGGATAAAGGATTACTTGTAGAGAGAAGGAAAGCTTGTAGAAAAAGAAGCTCTAAGTTCCGAGAGTAAGCTAATCAATTGCATGTCTTGCAACCAAAAATGACTTAATGAAAAAGAGAGTAACCACCTCTTAAGGGGAAAAAATGGAAAAGGAAATTGGTTAACTCCCTTTGACTTCTTGCTTTACAAAATTGTAATTTCTTTTGTTTGGTAACTTTGCCAGTTTCTTCTTCTAAAGTCTAAAATTGACATACTCATCGATCACTAATGGCCATAAAAGGCAATAAAGTCCAAAATTACCAATTTCTTTTGTTCAGGATGTTATAAGAAGTATATTTGGTGTGAAAAATGTTGTATCAAAGGCAATTTCCTTCCTGAGGTATAAAAGTGTGAAGGCTCCTTCATACCATTAAGGATTCTCCATAATCAGTTAAGATAAGCTCTTCATTAGATTAAGATGGATCAATTTCTCTTTATTCTTCTTCATCTTCGTTGGGCACTTCATGAGTCTCTCCTTTAACGATACTCTTAACATTTAAAACACTTTCGAGTGCCCAGACTGATAGGGTGGTTAGTTCTAGTTCCCTTTTCATTTTTGGCAGCTTCTGTTGTAGCATTGGGATTATTTCTTGTTATGGTTCTTGGGTTTTGAATTCCCTGACTACTTGTGGCTTCTTTGGATCTAAATGGATTAACAACATTTTTCCTTGCATTATGTTTCTCTACCTTATGGCTAGTCTAACAATGTTATCAATAGTAAAGTATTATTGTGAGGATACGCCATTTGTGATTTCAGAATCTAGTCTTTTAAGGTAGTAAGCAATACTTTGCTCTCCAGGCTCATGAATGTCATACTTCATTTTTAGATGCTTAAATGTATATTCTTCAACAACCATGCTCTTTATCACAAATTTCAAAATTTAATAAACATATCCTAGAGATAGTGAGTTGGAAGATATTTATGTGTTAACTTTTTTCATATTTTATCATAGGTTTTGATTTAACGTTGACCTTCTCATTCTCATTGGCATTTAGGACTCTCCCACTAGATTGATCCATATTTTTTCAATTTGATGGTGACAATTTTGACACATTTTTCATATTAAATATAACTGAGGCAAAAAACTATGTTTAACAATGTATAACCAATCAATAAAATCATCTAGTTGTAGGCTTCCTTTAAATTTAGGAATATCTAGTCTGATTTTGGGATCATTGGATGGCTTGGCATAAGTTCTTTGATGATGACATATATGCCAATTAGATGAAGAGGATTAGACATTTGTCGATTTGTAACCTTTCGGAAGGGTTATCATCTTCTACACCACTATTTGAATCAAAGTCACTTTTGTGCTATTGAGTTCTTTGAGCTTCATAAAGCTATGCTTGTAATTGTTCAATTTAAGCTTAGAGTTTTGAAATTTCGATGTCACAAGGGTTGTGTTCTTGGTGATTTTGACATCTTGGAGGCATTCTCTCTCTTTCTCTCTCTCTTTCAAAATCAAACTAGTGGGAGTGCATGGTGATGTGGCAGTGGATGGCACATGGCACATTTTGGTTAGTCAAGCATAATGACATGGCAATTTCTAGTTCGTGATTGCAGTTGTAGAGTTCTGAAACTTTTTGTAATTTTCAAAGTAGTAAGGAGGTAGGGATCAGTGTGCCTTGATACCAAATGGCTTAGAAGCAAAATTGGTAAAAAGAAAACATACCAATTTTGGTAATGTTCAAAACTCCACTATGATGGTCTTCTAGCCTAAGCACCACTTAGGTTGGCTAGACCTAAGATATAGGATTGAGTGGAGAAGAAAATTCTCTTAAAACTCTAATATATTAAGTTGAAAAAAAATTGATCCTTACAAAAAAAATTAGGGCCCTATCTATACTAAAATTATAGGATTAAAATACAAAAAATAAGGCTTATTCATGATGAGCTATAGTGGGATATTTAGGCAGTAGGAAGGTTAGTACTTGCATGCAAGTTGGCAACAGCAAATTGGCTTGTTAATAGTGAACTGTTTAGGTAGTAGGAAAGCTTGTGGATGGTGAGGTGGCTAATTCTTGCTTATAAATTGGTAGCTTCAACTATCTAGAGGTGATAAGCTCCATCGTTCAATGCCTCTGTAGAGGTAATGAGCTCCGTTGTTTAATGCCTCTTTGACATAAAAAGATCCTTCTTAGTTGGCCGCTAGCTTTCCTTCTTCACTTTTTTTCTCTGCTTGCCCCTTTTTTTAAACACTAAAGCCCTTGGTTAAAATTTTGTCTTTCTGATTCTTTGTCCTTGGAAATGGGCCATTTTGCCTTATACACCTAGGATTTAATATAGGCAATCTCCTAGTTCTCTTTTGTCATGTCATGCTTTATTCTCATTGTTTCATCATTTTGAGCAATGTCATTTTTTAGGAGGCATGCTCTAGGTTCTCTAATTTTGATGAGGATGAAGGCCTTGTGACCATAGGTTAGCATAAATAGAGTACATCTCGTAGTGGTTTATAAAGTTGTTTTATATGCCTATAGGACAATGTTGAATTCCTCAGTTCATCTTCACCTAGAGTTTTCCAAGAATTTCTTCAATCCATTAAGGATGATTTGATTAATAGCTCAACTTGACTGTTCATTTATGGATGTTCCGTAGAGGCAAACTTCTAGGAAATGTTGAGATTTTAGCAAAACTTGGTGACAACAACGCTTGTAAACTGGTGCCATTGCCACAAATCAAGGTGCTTAAGATACCAAATCTAGACATGAATATGGTAAGGGAGGTGATCCTGTCGTTGAGATGTTATACCTCTTTCAAGTTCCTGGGGCTTTATATGTCAAGTATGGCCTTACAGTTGGTTAGGTTTGCCTCTATCCCTCTTTGTGTGACTATAAAACCTAAAAGCTTTCCAGTGGACACCCTAAAGCATACTTGTTGATTCTCATTTGGTTTCTTTTCAAGGTTATAAATGTTTCCAATAAACCTACCATCTAGGTGTCAATCTTGGTCGACTTTACAAGTATGTCATTGATGTAAACTTCTAAGTTCCTTCTAATTTGTTAGGCAAAAACTTTGTTCATTATCCTTTGGTATGTTGCCTTAGGATTTTTGAGACTAAAAGGCATCACCCTATTATAGTATGTGCCCTTGTCCATGATGAATGTTGTTTTTTCCTTGTTCTCTTCATCCATTATTATCTAATTGTATCCTTGAAAGGAAAGCGAAGCAATCCTTACCTAGATACTTGATCAATAAGTTAATCGATAAAGGGCAGCAGAAAAGAATCTTTACAACATGCTTTATTTAAGTCCATAAAATCCATACACATGCACCATGATTTGTTCACCATATTCACAAAGACTGCATTTGATAACCAAGTTGAGTGTTAGACTTATTTAATGAAATCAGCTGCCAAAAGCTTGTGAACCTTGCCCTCAAATCCTTTTTGTCTTTTTACACCAAAATTGCACTTTTTCTATAGGATTAGCTTTGCATTTAGATCTACAGCTAGTTTGTGATGTTATTCTTGGCATATTGGCTGTAGTCCATGCAAAAACTATGATATTTTCTATGATTTGCTCGACAAGGGCTTTTTTTAAGCTTGAGAATAGCTTTGTGTTGAAGCAAATTATCCACCTATCAAATGGTCTAAAAATTTAGATTTCCTCTAACTCCTCTTTGGGTGTCCTTAGGATCCATCACCTTATCTATCAGAATCTTTTTGCATTATAGGATTTTGGTAAAGACTAGTGGCGATGATTTTCTACTCTTGTTGGAAGGTGCTCCTTTCTTCAAACTATTTTAGTAATGCCTTTGGACAGCCTTTTGGCCTGCTTAGACTTGCCCAACTCTATTATTCATTAAAAATTTCATCAACAAGTGTAATATGGAGATGATAGCTTTTGCTTTGTTTAAGGCAATCATTCCTAGAATGGCATTATAGGCTAAGCTAGAACTTTTCACAACAAGAAATTCAATGTTTATGTATTTTTGCAATTCCCTATTACAAATGGTTACTTACAACATCAAGCTTGCTTCTACATTCACTGATGCCCAAAAAAACCAATAAGGGATTATACAAGGTTAGTTGGTGGTAGGGAATTGTCAATGATTTGGTTCTTCATAGATTCAATTTGATTCGATTTGGTCTTTTTGTCTATTTGTCTTTAACTTTGCTAATGAAATTGATGATATGGAAGCTTAAAATTTGATCAAGTTCCCTCTAATACTTACATAGTACCCTTGATACTATAAACCTACTTTATAACTTTAATTCAAAAGTGGGGACATAAGATAATCACCTCAATTTCTTCTTTTTTTTATCATTTAATAAAAGTTGTTTTAATTCATGTAAACACTTAATTTTCTTATACAAGTTATATTCGTGTCCACACAAACATTGGGTGGCACCCATGAGATTTTAAACTTCTAAATCACATTTTACCTAATATGATGGAAAGAACATTGACAGAAGGGCTTGATTAAAAGAAATAGAATTTGTTAGGAACTAAATCAAGAATAAAAATTGAATAAGGACTAAATTAAAAAAACTTGCATCTATGAGGGATCAAAATGGTATTATAGTCTTTAGTTTATGTTAACATGTGTTGTTTTATATAAATTATAATTTTATACATAAGATCATATCACTTTTTTCAACAAAAATTGCAACATTATTTAAATCTTATGTGGAACAAAAAAAAATTATAATTCTGTTTATGAGAATTGCATCACAAAACATTTTATAATATTTTTTTATGGCATTTTGTGAAACTTGCATAAAAAAATTTTCATTAAATTTGCTGAAATAAATATCAATATGTATTTTTCATTAAAAACTTTCTTTTGCTTTTAAATTACTTCCTTTGAATAAATACTTGCTACTACAAAGGCAGAATAATTGGTTATGTTGGTCCATGAGTTGTAATATACATCAAGTTGCTCCCCTTTGGAGGATCATAACATATCCTTTTGAAAAATCACATCACTTATGTTTCTAATGTCTTGAAACTTGTAAATTGGATGAGCCAAGCTTGTTAGTCCATTTCCATTTCCATTTTCCAAGGAAAAAAATAGATGCAAGCTTTCTAATTCTAAAACAAAAAAGAAAACAATCAACATTAATTCATCTTCAAAATTAACAGTAGGTTAAGGGAAGGAAAATTGAGTTAGATTGACATTAACTAGCAGGAATAAACAAAGGATTTTTCCACAACCCTCCTTTTATTGATTTAAGGATCATTAGAACACACCAAATTTTCATTGAAATTTTACAATTTCTTCTAGATTCTTGTCAAAATTTATAGCAACTGTGTTTCAACTAACTTATAATATCAACATAGCATAGGCTTTTTTGGGAATCCTCTTAAAATGTGAAAGCAATAAAGCCTACAAAAGTATCAACAAAAACAACAAAAATGCTACAAGAGTATCAACAAAAATGTTTCCACTATGTGGCATATAAAGATAAAAAGATTTTAATAACAAAATATTTTAGGTGAATAATGAAAGAGTAACCCTTTCTTCAATGCAATGCAATTCACACTAGTAGCAAAAAGCAGGGATGACTTTAGCATCAAAGTTAATGAATTTCTTTATGAATGTATTTTTTTTAAAGAAAGATCTTAAACAACTTGGTCAAGTGAGACGAGTTCAATCTCTTAAGGCCTTTATGGTTTTGTAATTTGTTTTAGGATGCATAGACATTTGATAGAGTTCCCATAGAATTATAGAAGATATCACTTCAAAATAGTTTTAATTACCTGATATATGTCATTCACTTAGGCTCAAAATTAGTCTCCAAAAGATGACAAAATGATATGAATTTAGCTTTATTATCTCACCCACTTTCTCATTTGCTCCTCTAAAATGTGCAATTTGAGCCCGTTGTGGTACACACTGCACATATGAGAAAGAGTAAATAAAAAAAAAATAGGAGAAAGGGAGTGAACAAAGATTTATCCTAACATATATCTTATGCTTATTCAATAAAGGTATTGAAAGTTTCACACTAAGAATCTTTAAGATAATGAAAATCATAAAAGAATCACACATCATGCATATAGCTAATCATCTACACCACATGCAACAAAAAAGGTTGCCTTATTCGTTAGCAAAATATGTCTGTGTATAAATTTTTATCATATTAAAATTTAAAATGTTTAGGAATTTAGGAAAGAATGAGAATGAATGCTCTATGAGGGAAATGGAAGAGAGATAATGAAATAGGAAAGAGAAAAAATACATTTCTTAGATATTTGATGAAGGGAAGGTTGTGTTTCCCTTTTCTATTTGGGAAGTTATAACAATGAAATTATAATTATATATTTTCGGTTCTAATATAATTTGGTATAGTTTGGTCAATACATTCCTTGTGGATTTTAATCCCATCAATTTTTGAATTTGAGTTAAATTTATAAGAGAGATACACACAATATCTTTTATTGAGACCGACTATTTTTTTTATAAGGATATACCATTTCAATATAGAAAGATTTTTTTTTATCTACATCTCCTGAATTTAGACTCTTAATTTCATAATGAAACTGAGGGGCTTCATATTCATTAAAATGTGTATTATCATCAAAAGGCTAAATTAATATAAAAAAAAAACTTGTTTTTGTTTTTAGTTTTCAATTTTTATGTTGAAATGACTTCATAATATTAGCTTTCTTAGAAGATCATTTTTAAAATTCATAGCCAAGGTTTCTTAAGGTATAGAATCAAGATGTGAACAAATTAAGGAATTGGTATATATCAACCGCAACTAGCAGACACTAACACACACTTGGTGTGGCAATTGCATAAATGAATATCTCCATTTCTTTCACATGAACCAACAAATATAATCTCTAGAGGATTTAGTGATTTTTACACAAGTTTAAATTAGTTCACAATTGAACAAGTGATTAAATATCACATATATTCTCCGTCAACAACCAAAGTGGCAATTGTACTTCCTCTATGTAGAATAATGAATTTTGCTAGCCCCAAGGTTCAACATGATAAGTTTTGATGATGACAAATAAGTGTTACAAGAACTTGTCATAACATGCTAAAGTGTTATATTTTATACAAGTATTTATAAATGTACTATGTTGTGGTTGATAAATATATGACAAGATGATAATGCATACTCTTGTAATAACTTGTTTTATTTGACAAATATAAATCATGCATACCAATATCCTTAAAGATTAGATTAAACTAACTATATGGCTTGCAAAATTTATGTATATTATAAGATTGTCTAAAGAAAGAAAAGTGAGCATTGGAGTCAACAAATGGAAGATCTAGTCTTGTTCAACTTAAGAAAAAATAAAAAGAAAAGCAAGAAATAAGAAATGTTCCAATTATTCAAGAACTAAATGATTGAAGTTTTGGAAGTTTGGAAGCATTAAGCAAAATAGAAGGACTTCAGTAGGTATAGCTTTTTCTTTTAGACTTAGACTTTCTTGTAAAATAAAGTTTTTCATGATGTAGAGCTTGAACATATTTTCATATTCCTAGCTAATTCAAAAATATTTTAAAAAAAATAGCCCCACAATCATAATTTCACAAGACAGTCTACATGACATTTAAAAAATAAGTAAGATATAAGTTTTGGTCTCTTAAATTTTGCTCTTTGCTCACTCTTTTGATAATATCTTACAAAATACTTATGATTTAATTGTGAAATTTGTTTCATATGAAAATAGACTCAAGCTTGTTTCGATGAATAGGCAATTTGTTTAAATTAATTAAGATATGAAAAATTTATAACCTTTTCAATTTGAGTCTAAAAATTAATTTTTACAATCAAGTCTTTTTGAACTTTGCTAATTGGTTTGACCATATTTCCTCATGGTTTAATTAAAAAGTTTTTGAAAATTTTCACTAAAAATATTCCAATATATTCTTAAATGATAGATCAAATTCTTTAAGCTCAGAAATATGTTTTTGGATTGAAATATAAGGTTTGAAAGGGTTTTAAATTATTTTTCAATTTCTAGGCCAAAGATTCAAGTAAGAGGATTTTACACTATATTCATGATCATGATTGCTAGAATAGGGTAAGTGAAAGTGTGCTTTGAGAGCCAAGCAATTTAATTTAGAAATTTACACTAGCTTTTTGCGATTCAGATTGCAACCTCTCAGGGTTGGCTAAATGTTTTCAATTCTTGGTTATTTGAATCGACTTTAACAGTATTTTTCTATGATTCAAATTAGAGCTTTCAATATTAGCTTTCAGAATTTTGATCGTGATTCAAATTTAAAATTTGAATTCAGGATCATGATTGACATTTTGATCACAGGGGTTAATTTTTCAAATAATAGTCATTTTTTTATGTCCATGTTTACCTGTTATAAATACTCATTTTACACTTTTTCTTAATATGAAACTTTAACTTCCAAGAGGTAAATACCATCCAATTCATCTACGCTTCAATTCTTTACTTCATCTCTTTAATTTGAGCTAGATTTGAGAGAATTTATTCCTCTAGTGCTTTAGTTTGTAATTTTGAACTGCTAAGCACTTGAAATTTTTTTATTTCTCTTCAAATACTACTAGGTTTTTAGGGTTAGTCATACCTAGGGTAGAAGAGTAATTGAACTCTTTCTTTTTCATTTTTAAGTGAGGTTCTGAAAGGGTATTATGGTTATGGCTGAGCAATTACTATAAAGGCTTTTCCAAAAGCTTGTTCAAACTTGGAAGGACCCTAATTTAGTAGATTCGAGTTTGGAAGTGGATGTGTACCTTAGAAATGATTTTTTAAGAAGGAACCACTATAAATTTGCGATTAAATCTTTTTATCCTTACATTTTTACATTTTGTGCTTTATATTGCTATGATTTATTATTGTTCTTGGTGAATTTGAATAGTTGATGTTGTGAATGTTGTTTTTCTGAAATATTTGTATGAAGCTACATATTTCTTTTTTCCAAGTAATTATATTGGTTTTACAAAAGTAAAAAGGGGATTTTAGAAAAATATTTTCAAATTTGTAAAATCCTAAATCCAATTCACCCTTTCTTGGTCCAATTCATGGCTATAAGTGGCATCAGAGCTAGGCTCTTATTATTAAGATGTAATCACCTCAAGAGGATCATATGGAGTTAAGTGGTTTTAGTATTTTACTTAAGTGTCCTCCATTGAACAAGTCCTCCACATTCAATGGTCAATACTATATGTATTGGAAATAAAAAATTAAAGAGTTTTTTTAAGCTATGGATATTGATATGTGAGAAATAGTGAAGGTGGATACAATCTTTCAACCAAGATTGAAAATACTATTTTGAAACCAAAAAGTGATTAGAGTAAAGATGAGAAAAAGAAACATTTTCTTACTTTTAAGGTCAAATAAATTGTATCCAATTCCTTATGGCCAAGTGAGTACAAAAGGCTATCAAATTATTCTACTACTAAGGACATATGGGATGCACTCAAAATGGCTCTCATTGGATTGACCCAAGTTAAAGCTTTAAAGTTTCACACTCTCATTTCACAATATTAACTATTCAAAATGAATGATCGTGAATCAATGAAAGAAATGGTTCAAAGTTTACGATTGTTAATCATTTGAGCATACTTTGTAAGAAGTTTAAGAATGTCATTTTGGTTCATAAAGTCCTTTATTCTCTTACAATTGAATGGCATTATAGCCATTAAGGAGTCTATAAAGATAAGAATGCCAACTCTATAAGAGTTGCTTGGCAACTTGGAAGAGCATGAAATGGAATTGTAAATATACTCTAAGAATGATGATGATAGAAAAATGAAAATTTTGGCCATGTTGCTATAAGTTTTGAGGAATAAGAAGATAATTTTGAGAGCTTGGAGGATTTTAGCAAAGATAATAATGTGGCTCTTTTAACAAAGAAGTATTAAAGACTTATGAATGCTTGTAAATTTGGAGATAGAAAGAAAGGTCTTCCCTTAAAAAGAAATATAATAAAGGAGAGCAAAACAATTCTTCCACTCCTTCATCTTTGAATGCAAATAGTTAGGGCATATCAAACTGGATTGTCCTCTATATCTTAAGAGGCTTTAGAAAATAAGAGGAAGAAGAACAATTAGTAGGTTTAAAGGGCTCATCTTGCCACTTAGGGAGATAAAGATGATGATTCAACTTGTGGGGATGAAAAGGATGAAGAACCTTTACCTTGCCTCATGGTTATGGGAGATGATGACATGAAGGTATATGACAACAACTCTATTCAATATAATGATGACTGTTGATGGTGGATTTTGGTTCTGCTAGAATCCAACCAACAAGAAAGGTTCTTTTGGGACTGAAACTACAATCTGGTTCTAATCTCAGTAGATTAATGTAGAATGGCAAAAAGAAGAAAGAGAATAACAAGAAACGTAAAGCCTTTTTTAATGTGGTTTGGCCAAATCTAGATAGTATTAAACCCTACGTCTATGGTAGTGTATTGATATGGAAGAATTTCTATAGAGCTTTAGTATAACAAATTGTGCCTCTTTAGCCTTAGCTTCCTTCCTCCTTTACAAAGTGCTCCTTCCTCCTATTTATAGAGGAGAGGAGGCTATAATAGTAAATTTACAAGCTGTAATATGTCACATCATGCAGTGTTCATACAAGATAAAGTATATCTTTTAATTTAGCTACTGCATATTACATTCTATGGATGAGACCCTTGTCTTCTGACTATGTCGTATGTTTGTCTCCTAATCATGGAAATCCTGGGTGAAAAGTTGTTCTTGACAAACCAGAACCCCTAGTCAGAGGTTGTTGCTACCTTCTTCTGAGACCAAGCTTGTTTTGCTAAAACAAGCTCATGTGAAAAAGGTTGCTGATCACATGAGCTAGGGCTTTGCACTTCTAACACTTTAGCGAGCTAGAACTCTATAGCTACCCGGGTCTTTTATTAGCCCATTCAGAGGGCTTCGAATCTCACACATAACATTAAGCCCCCCAACTCTTGGCTTACTTCGCAGGCTAGGAGATAAGACTTCACTGTGCAGTCAAAGCCTTTATTTGAGCATGTTAGTTCATTTGTTCCAGACCATTCCTTCTATTACATGTGTCTTATGATCACGGATGCATCTACCTCATTTTTTCCTGGGATAATTAATAAAGGTGGTTGGGAGTTCTCCCATACCCTTTGGTAGGATCAAAGTTGCTTCTATTTAAGACAATAGAGGCCTTTTCTCCTTACTTCAGAGAAATTTGATGGGAACTTTGGATGAGCCCCTATACCTCTGGCGTTCTATTTTTCCAGCGCAGTGTGTATAACTTGCTGCATAGGAAGCTTTGAAGACAATATTTCTCTAAAAATGTGGAGAGATCTCATATGGATCTTGGATTATGTCCTCATGGTTGTGAGGTTTCTCCTTTTTAGCTGCTTCGGTGAGCTTTTTTGGACTTCTCAGTTTCGGGAGTCAAGTTGAGAAAGAGCTTGCTATTGAGAAAAGGGGTTGGAAGAAGAAAGTTAGGGACTTAAGCGAGCTCCTGAGCTTCCAATCAGCAAGGGTTTATCCCCCAGTGGCTAACCTTCTGATTGGTGGGAGCTTTCCCTTTACGCGTCGATCCTTCTTCCAGAAGAACTAGCTATAGCTTTTTCTAACTTGTATTTTGACTTTTTCTGATGTAAATATACCTCATTGAGGCTTTTTAATGAATAAAATTTCTTTCTTTTTTCTTCAAGTATTTGGCTATTTGACTTGCAATTCTCAGATGATAAGTGTTAATTTTGCACATAAAAATAACTAAATAAGCAATCAGTAATGTTTCTTTGATCGAGAAATAAGTCTGAGCTAAGTATATTGAACATGAGCAATATACAAGTAGGCCACATGGCTCTAAGGTATCTAGTCACATGAGAGTTACAAAATTTGATCTCATGAAAGCTGTAAAATTTAGATCACATGCATACAGTGGCTAAGAAAGTTACTCATATGCATGATGAGATCGTCGCGTGCATGCAGTGACTAAGAAAGTGGCTCGCATGCAGGAACTTTAAGCTGCACACATGCAGTGGCTAAGAAAGTTACTTGCATACATGGTAAGATCGCAATGTATAGTGGCTAAGAAAGTGGTTTGTACGTGTAATAAGGCGGCTACAAGTTGCTCATATGCACTGACAATGGTGCACATACGGTGGCTAAAAAAGTGGCTCGTATACACAATGAGATCATTGCATGCAAGTGGTGGCTAAGAAAGTGGCTCACATGCATGAGCTTTAAGCTGTATACATGCGATGGTTAAGAAAGTTGCTTGCATATATGGTAAGATCGCAATGTACGATGGCTAAGAAAGTGGCTTGTATGTGTGGTAAGGTCACTACGTGTACACGGTGGCTAAGAAAGTGGCTCGTATGTGTGAGCTTTAGATCACATGAGAGCTACGAAAACTTTATCGCATGAAAGCTATGAATACTTTATTGCATGAAAGTTGTGAAACTTGATCGCATAAAAGTTATGAAACTTGATCGCATGGACGCAATACTGAGAAGTAGGGCATGAAAGTGTGATGCCTCGCTGATCGCGTTAATGTGGCACTCAATTGTGACTTGAGACTCAGTTTGCAAAGTGTTCACTTCTCAGAATCTCAAGACCAAATCAAACATTTTCTAGAAATTTTTTTTAGGAAAATCTATATGGATCGACCTATATGGAATTTAGGCCACTTTCGCATATCATTTACAAGTTCAATATATGGTTCTCACTATAGCTCCTACTCAGGGTCCCGCTGAGGTTAGGGAGGCTACTGTGTTGTAGGTCGTAACATGTACTCCCTCAAACGCCCTCTCTTAATCAGATCATCAATCGCATCTTTGAGAGCTCAACAATTTGAAGTATTATGCCCCGCCTCATTGTGGTAGGCATAGAACTTGTTCATGCTTTTGCCTGCATGAGGAGTCCATAAGGGAGTGGGAGTCCTAAAGTCTTCTTTGCCCTTTTCTATAGTAAATATCCTATCTGAGGTATCTGACAAGATACTATAATGGTCAGGGTGGCCTAGATATAGAGGTCACTCACTTTTGGCTTTCTTGGCGTTTGACTTTTGGAATCACCATCTCAGACCTTATTACTCCTCTTTTTACTTTGGTTGGAAGGGCTTGCCTCATCTTTTTGCTTGCACCCTTTCAGATCAAAAGTTTCCTCCCACTCGATCTGCTTGATAGCTCGATCATAAAATTCACCTAGGTCCCCAACCGGGGATTTATATATACTTTTACATAGCTTGCCATCTTTGCATAGCCCTACTGATATGGCCGTCAAGATGGCTTCATCTGATGGGCTCTCTATATTGTCGGTCTCACATCTAAATCAAGCAATATAATCTTTCAACAACTCATGCTTATGCTAAAAGATTATAGCGATGTGGCAAGGGACGTGAGTTGCTTCCTCAATGCTTGGTACTAATTGAGGGATTTTTCCTAGCATTCCTCCCCACTGCTGATATTGCAAACTGGGAGATTCCTGAAACAAGCTTAAGGTGCATCTCCCAGTGTTGCCAGGAAGATGTGACATTTGATCAGGGAGTTAGTTGTCTGGAGATCCATCTAGATGTTGAACATATCCAGATGGTTGCACGAGTCACTATCCCTATTGTACAGCAAAACCATGGGAACTTTAAGCTTGTGTGGGAGAGGTTCCAACTCGATCTCCTTAGAAAAGGGGGATTGTCCCTTAGGGCATCCCTGATTACCTCGACCTTAAGAGTGTTCTTCCAGTTGCTTCATCCTCTATAGTAGTTCCTCCATCAGCTAAGCTAATGCTTCTGAGCACTCATTGGAAGGCTAGTGACTCTTCTTACTCTCTTGGTCACATGAGCGATGATTTAACGAGTGCTCTTGGTTAACCCTGTTTGAGCTTTCAGATTGCTGTTGCCAGTGACCATTCTCAAGTGTGATGACTTCAGCTTGTCTTTGTACACTCCTAGCTTGCACTTGTGCTAACACCTTAAATGCTTCATCCATTTCTTTTATTGTATTTTCCAATGCCTCTTGGCGTCAGTGCCAAGCTTACATTTCCCCGCTCCCAGCCATACTAATAGCAGGTCAGTGGCAAATAGAGGAGGGTAAGCCGTTAACAGTTTTGGCGGTATAAGAACTTGCCATATGAGCTTCCAAGTGGTTATTAATGACCTAAGATTTCCTAATAGCTTTTCCTTTGGCCAGTACGACTGGACAAAAGGCAAACCTGGGTGCAAAGAATTAACCAAACTGTAGATGAGTCCACACAGATGGTGCCAAAATGTTGACAATGGATTTTGGTTTTGTCAGAATCCAGCCAACAGAAAAGGTTCTTTTGGGACTCAAACTGCAATCTAGTTCCAATCTCAGTAGATAAATGCAGAATGGCAAAAAGAAGAAGGAGAATAACAAGAAACACAAAGCCTTTTTTAATGTGGTTCAGTCAAATTTGGATAGTATTGGACCCCATATCCACGGTAGTGTATTGAAATGGAAGAATTTTTACAAAGCTTTAGTATAACAAATTGTGCCTTTTTAGCCTTAGCTTCCTTCCTCCTTTATAGAGTGCTCCTTCCTCCTATTTATAGAGGAGAGGAGGCTACAATAGTAAATTTATAAGTTATAAATATGTTACATCATATAGTGTTCATACAAGATAAAGTATATCTTGTAATTTGGCTACCACAGATTACATTCTGTAGATGAGACCCTTATTTTTTGAGTATGTCATATGCTTGTCTCCTAATCATGGAAATCCTGGGTGAAAGGTCATTCCTAGTGAACCCAAACCCCTAATCGAAGGTCGTTGCTGCCTTCTTCTGAGACCAAGCTTATTCTCGCTGAAATGAGCCCGCATGAAAAAGGTTACTGATTGTGCAAGCTGGGGCTTCACACTTCTAACACCTTAGTGAGCTAGAGCTCTATAGCTACCCGAGTCTTTTATCAGCCCATTTAGGGGGCTCTAGATCTCACCTATAACAATGATCTTGATAAATTGTATAATAAGTTGCATGATGATTTGTTTAAGGCCAAGAAAAATGTTAGTCTTTTGAAGAAAATCATTGCTTCTTTAGAAGTTAACATTGGGAATTTACCAAAAGAAAATGATGATTTGAAGAAAGAAAATGAAAACCTTAAGCTGCATTCTAAGTGTGTTCTATTTATGATACTTTTAAAACTAAAATTAATGATTTAAACAAAACTTTGGAAAAATTCACAAAATGGCAAGAAAATACTTGATACACTGCTTGGAAGTTGAAGTTTAATAAGGAAGGTCCTGGTTATGTACTAAGTGTGTTAAAATCTTTTTATAAAATCCTTTTTGTTAGAAAAATTATGGGAAACCAACCATACATAACTATCACTATTGTGGACAAAGAGGCCATTATATTTATTCTTATGCCATAAGAAGAGCACTTATGTTTCAAGTGTTAGTGAAAAGTTACTTGGTTCCTAAAGCTTCCACTTCTAATGCTACAAACTTTGGTGGACCCAAGATTACTAGGGTACTAACATTAGAAGATTTATTTTCCTTGTGTAGGTGTGTAGGAGATCCTAGAGTAACATGTTGTTTCTTGATAATGGGTGCCCCTACCACATGACCAATGACAAGTCCAAGTTCTACTTGCTTGCTCTTATTGATGGTGGACATGTCACTTTTAGGGATAATGCCAAAGGAAAGGATATAGATAAAGGAATAATAGGTAAAAATTTTAATTCTTGTATCGGAAATGTTTTGTTGGTTAAATGGCTTAAGCATAATTTGTTTAACATTAGCCCATTCTATGACAAGGGGAATTAAGTCACTTTTGACTTTGTTTGTTGCATAGTTGAGAATATAAATAATAAGTAAATTAAGCTAATCGGCAAAAGGTTTAATAACATTTATATGATTAATATTGATAATGAGCCAATTATTGATTCAAAATATTTAGTTAACTTGAATGATAACTTATAGATTTGGCATAAAAGACTTGCACATGCTAGTATGCATTTAATTAAAAAATTGTCTAAAAATGACTTAGTTATCGGTCTACTTAAGATTTAATATATCAAAGGTAAAATTTATGATTCATGTAGAAGGGTAAGTAAGTAAAATTTCATTTAAACCAAAAAATTGTATTTTTACATCAAGGCTACTTTAATTACTTTACAAGGACTTGATTCTTCCATCAAGAGTTAGAAGTCATGATGGTAATTACTATATACTTGTGATTGCTAATGACTATTCAAGATTCACATGGACATTGTTTCTTACTCAAAAGAGTTATACTTTTCAAGCTTTTAGAAAACTTACTAAGTTTATCCAAAATGGGAAAGGATCAACAACAATAAGTATAAAAAAATGATCATAGTAGAGAGTTTAATAATCATGATTTTACTTGCTCCTACATTGAGAATAGGATAGGTCATAACTTCTTTGCACTTAGAACCCTTCAACAAAATGGAATTGTTAAGAGGAAGAATAGATGCCCAGAAAAAATGGCTAGAACATGCTTAATTTCAATATCCTTGCAAAGTCGTTCTTGGTGGATGTAGTCAATATTGCATGTTATGTTATGAATTGTGCTTTGATAAAGCAAATCTTAAGAAAATCCCTTACGAACTGTATTTTGGAAGAAAGCCTATTGTGTTGCATTTTCATATTTTTGGTTGTAAATGTTTTGTGCATAATAATGGTAAAGACAACCTAGGTAAATTTGATTCCAAATATGATTAAGCTTTGTTCATTGGATATTCTTCTACTTGCAAAGCTTTCTGAGGGTATAACAAGAGAACTTGACACTTAGAAGAATCTATCCATGTTGTATTTGATAAGTCTACTCCAAGTATTCATAGAAATTATGATGATAATGAACAAGTGGAACTTTGGGTTCCTTAAAATAAATTAAATGAGTATCAAGAAAAAGTTAAGGAAGTAGAAGACAAGGAGGATGAGGAAGATAAGAGCACTTCTCCTTTGATCAATTTGGATGATGTGTTGTCTCACTGGCCTTAAAAAGCTTGAAAAATCAAGGAAAGCCATCCAAGGAAAAAATGATTGGTGACTCAATGCAAATGGTAACTTGTAATACTTTAAGGAAAAGTGTGATCATTTAACTTTCCTATCTCAATTTGAACCTAAAAACATTGATGAATCTATAAATGATGAACATTAGATCTTAGCATTGCAAGAAGAATTAAATTAATTTTAAAGAAACCAAGTTTGGGATCTTGTGCCAAGACTGAATGATCATACAATTGAAGGAACTAAATGGATTTTTAGGAACAAACTTGATGAGAATGACATTATACTAAGAAACAAAGCCCAACAGGTTGTTAAAGTTATAACCAATAGGAAAGCATTCAAATGATGAAACTTATGCACCCCTAGAAAGATTACAAGCTATAAGAATGTTATTAGCATATGCATGCATTAAGGAATTCAAACTTTATCAAGTAGGTGTGAAGTACAACAAACAAAACTAAGTGCCCTGCATTTGGTCTGCTCCCACATATAACAAGCTAACTTACTGCTCCCACCTGCAATAAGCCAACTTGTTGCACATCAACAAGGCTGTTACACTTAATTGAATTTTAAAGACTAGTATTGCAACAATATCGCAACTACTCAAGGGCAATCAAATAATGTCACAAGTGTTGCATTCTAAGTACAAGGTAGCTCTTATAAGAGAATCACCATAACTTTACTAAAGAGCATATTTAGGCTTTTGTTCTACTTTTATTTAGCCGCACTAATTTTGTCATTTTTATGTAGGTGTTTATTAGAGAATGGTGATGAACATCCATGTTCCTCTTTTTTGCCACTCATCTAGTGGGATAAACATACTGCTTCCACCTTTGTGTAACTCTTTCGAGAGTGATCATTGTTCCAAAAGTGAGGGTGATCATCATTTAAGCATGGTCTACACCGTTCTCATGGCTTTGCTCACTTTGAGGGGACACCAATCCAATCATTTAGGGCATAGGGAAGGTAATTATTATTGCAACAACGAGGGCGATCATCATAAGACTCATAGCTCCAGCTAGGATTCCTATGGTTCCCATGATTCAGGAGATAATAATTAGGACAGGAGAAAGGTGGAGGGTTACAGCGAGAATAGGTAATAAGAGTTAGTGATAATGGCCTTCAAAGGTTTTCTTGGATTCGAGATTGCTCTTTCGATCAATAACAAAGTCGCCCATCCCAAAGTCACTGTGTAGAGACTTAAAAAGGCGAGGTTATCTTGCCATGCACTTCTTCTCCATGCGGTCAACTAAAAAATAGGTGGTCCTATAAAGGAAGTTTGAACAAGGCATACAACGTATTCGATGAAGTAAGGTGCATGGTGGAAGGTCTGCCATTAAGGATCCTGCAAATTTGGGACAGCTTCAAGAAGAGAGGAATAAGCTGTAGTGCATCCTTTAAGAGAAAAATAAGATTATAAAAAAAAAAAGGGTTGAGGACCTTAGGAAGATTGCCTCTAAAAGGGATACTACAATGAAGGAGTAGGATCAAGCTATCTTCAAAATTTTCAAAAACAAAAAAAGACCTTGGGGAGTTGAAAGAGAAAATAGGCATTCTTATGCTAAAATTGCCTTGGCTAATAAGGTGGTGATAAAGGTGAACAATGAGAGGGTTTAGGCATTAGGAAGGATGGCTATGCTTAAGCAGGAATTAGCCAAAACCAAAAAGACACTAGCAACCACAAAAAATGGGGTCGATAGCCAAAAAGTTGCCCATGAAAGTTTAAAGGCCAATAAAGTGTAAAACTATCATAGCTCTTGGAATAATGCCATCCACCAGATCAAGTGAAACAATCCCAACGACGCTCTTGATCTTTCCTA
Source organism: Saraca asoca (assembly GCA_026873985.1). Classification (NCBI taxonomy): domain Eukaryota; kingdom Viridiplantae; phylum Streptophyta; class Magnoliopsida; order Fabales; family Fabaceae; genus Saraca; species Saraca asoca. The sequence goes on along the minus strand of JANHAO010001845.1, from coordinate 3,642 downwards.
CATTCACTACTACAATGATTATATGGATTTCATTAAGACAGACTTTCTGGAAGGCACTTATGAAGACTTGGAAAAACCTTATCTCATTCCCATGCCAAAGACTCTGGCTTCTGAACTTAGTAGAGATGAGCCTATTGAAAACCTTGATGATTAAAATGCTAGTCATGGTGAGGTTAATGGTGGCAAAAGTTAAGAGGATGATGGTGGTAGGAGTGAAGTTAATGGTAGGAAAGATGGAGGTGACAAGGACAATGATGACCATGTAAGGAACTTAGGAAACAACTAGCAGAACAATGAGCAAGTACGGGTGCACAATAAGGTTGCAAATGTCAAGGAAGGGCACTTTGCTAGTATGGCAATGCAAGGAATGATGTAGAAGATTAGTGCCTTGGCTATGATGGCAACATAGACATTGGTATGATAACTTTGCTAAATCTTCAAGTGGATACTCACACCCTTGTCTATAGCCTTAATAGCAAATGCTATTGATATGCAAGAAAGTATCTATATAATAGTATAGGTCTTTTATCATTTGGGCTAAGTCTTGGATACTTTGTTTATTTTGTTCTGCTTATTGGTAACCCTTTGTGCTTAGGATGCTTTGCTTAAATGTTTAGATGTTTGTGCTATTTTCATGTTTTACTGATTTTAATTGTAAACTTAGATTTCATGCTGGCAGGAGGCTCTAAAGGCCTTTGCACTACTAACCTAAAGCTCTTAGCACCGTAGGTGCTAAACTAACTTGTGGGTTTGACTATTAAGCTAAAGAGCTCAGCACCATGGGCAGGGGTGACCCTATATGATTATTTTACTAAGCTAAAAAGTAAGGCACTATTACTAATGAAATTCAGCACTGAGAAGCGGGCTAGTAGAGGCCCAGAAGGAGTTGAGTCTGCCAAAAGAAATGAGCTTGCTGCGTGAAAGGCACAGCTCACTGAAAGCCAAAGCTTGCTAACTGAATCAGCTCAGGGTGGCAAGCTAGCGACAGTCTTAGCAAATGAGCTCAAGCTTGCTAGGACACAGCCTCACTCAGCCAGAAGCCCATTGAGGTAGAACACAAAGCCAACAAACAACTTAAACTTCCATTCTGCAAGTATGGTCGTCAAGTCCCATCTGTAGTAAGCAATCTACAGAAGCTAGTCTATAGTACCCTAGGCAATCTTGTACATTTAATATTTGATGTAATAGATGTACAGTTAACTTAATTTCATTTGTATCCCTCCATGCTTCTATAAATGGGGGGCTAGAGTCATTGTAAAAAGAGAGTCAAATAAATACTAGTAGAAACTCTATTGGACGCAATAACAAAGCCTTGTAAACGATCCTTCATACTAATAAAATTATCTTTATAGGCGTAGGGTCTGGTGTCATTTGGATTTAGCCGAACCATATTAACTTCTTGTGTACTCCTTTGTTCTCCTTCCCCTTCTTACTATTCAGCACCATTTCATTGCCTCAGAAATCGGGAAACAGCTTGAGTCCCCAAAAAATCCTCTCTGTTGGTCAGATTTGGGTCTGACCAAAATCCATTGTCAACATTTTAACACACCCAGTGGGACCTTTTTATGTACTAGTTAGTCCCCTTTGTGAAGTTGAAATGGCCAAAAGGAAAAAGCATGAGGACTTCAAATGCTCAAGTTAACCCACCGAAAGGTCACTTGTCTATGACGAATTCTTCAATAGCCCCCGTTATAGGTGCCGTGCCTTTTCGCCCCCCACCAACTCCTCTTGACCTATCATTATTGCGAATGGGAGTGAAAGGATCCAAGTTTGGCTTCAACGCTAGGAAAAGTTAAAGAATATAATGGGAAAGCTAGCTAAGGCAGTCATTGTATTGACGTAGAGCCAAATCCAAGGAGGTGGCGAAGAGCACATTCCAGGTCATTACAGTTGCGACTAAGAGAATCAATAGTCTTCGGTATGAGATGCATTTGTAAAAGAATTGTTTTAGAGGATGGATCAGTTTAAAGAATGTTTTTGAGCTCCAGATAAACGAGCTCGATATGAAGCAAGGTCACCTTTCACCAAAGAAATCAAAGTGCAACCCCTTCCCTCAAAGTTCAAAATTCCCTCGATCTTGCTTTATGATAGGGATAGGGATCCGTATGATCATCTGGATGAGTTCAATGTCCAAATGGATCTCATGACGACTAACCCTCTTGTAAAGTGCATTGAGTTCCCAGCAACACTGGAGGGCTTGTCTTTAATGTGGTTTAAAGGTTTTCCAGCTTGCAGCATAGGTAGCTGGGAAGAATGTTAAAAGAAATTTGTTGACAGTATTAGGCATTGAAAAGACAGCTCACTCCACCTTGCCACTCGCTATGATCTTCTAGTGAAAAGAAGAGTCGTTAAAGGGCTACATCTCTCAGTTTAGACATGAGGTCAATAATGTAAAGAATCCTTCAGAGGAAATTATTTTGGCAACAATCTCTGTGGGACTCCACAAGGATGAAAAGTTGTATAAAAGCATTTACAAGTCATTGGTAAAGGATCTTGGGGACTTTCACGAGCGAGCTACAAGGCAAGCTAGATGGAATGAAACTTTCAGCTCAAAGAGGTCCAATTCGAGTAGTCTGAATCAAAATAAAAAAAGGAATAGTCATAGATAAGGGCAGGACAGCTCTGGCCTTCAGATCATCAAGAGAAGTAGGAACAAGCGGCCTCGATACCAAGGTCATCATGAAAGTTATAGCATTTTGTCTAAGACTTAAGATAGGATATTCCTAGTGGAGTGAGATAGAGAAGACTTCGGGAAGCCCAAGTCTCTGCGGACACCTAGCAAATTCATAAACAATAAAGATAAATTCTATGCCTACCATAATGAGGTCGGACACAACACCTTGAAATGTTGGGAGTTGAGGGATATGATAAAGGACCTCATCAAAAGAAGGTGCCTATAGGTGCATGTGGCGTGACCTGTGGAGTAGCGATCTCCTCCTCAGCAAAATCCTAACCAAGAGCAAAGAGCTTCATTCTGAATCATATATTGACAATATACTTTGATTTTTCTATCTATTGTCTTTATCAATGTATAATTTTGTGTTGCTAATTGTAATGTACGAGTCCAATGTGCCAGCTTCCTAAGCTGAGGCCCCCCAGAGCTCACTCCAGAGATGAATTGATGCAATTGCCAATGTAACTGCATGTTCACTGAGGTGTGGAGGCATGATATTGTTTAAATTCAACAAGTGCATGGCGCAGTTGTAGATAGTACAAGCAAATACGAGTAGATCCCACAGAGAAGCTATTTCAATTACTAGAATCTTTACAATTCAACTATCCAAATCAAATAAAAAATAAAAGAAAGAACAGAAAGAACAGAAAATAAAAGAAGAAATTAAAGCAAGAAAGAAAGTAAAGTAATAATTAAAGGGGATACTAGATGCAAAAAGGTCTAGGATTAGAATTTACCTCAATAATGATCTTTAATAATTAATTGATTTAATTCCTACTATGATTACTTGGATTATTTGGGATGGTTTAGCCTACATTCATTACTAGCCTCTTTCGAGGTCAAATAATAGTATTTACTCTCAACCTAAAGCCTACTTTCATGATTTAGATCAATTTAAACCCTTTAAGATCTATGCCAACCAATAAAGACTCCTAAAGAAATCTTATCTACTTTCGTGATTAAAATCT
>JANHAO010001844.1:0-31114 GCA_026873985.1 Saraca asoca | reverse complement strand
GGAAAAACTTCTATGTTGTGTAAAGCCAAAGCAAATAGCATACTGCTTTTCTAGTCAAACATTATCCTTGCCTTTAAATAAATCTGGGTGGAGGATTAGGACACTTTGCAGAAATTAATTAGCTCAAATTTGTGTCAATCATCATACTTAAAAAATAAATATACTTAATTACAATTCACATTTAATCTTTTTCAATATAATATTTTATTTTGATTCTTCTCATATATGCATTGGAACAAATTAAATTTAAATTAATAATTTCAGTCAACTGTATGACAAAAATATTTTATTAACATAGAGTTTCAACCAAATTACAAAATCACAATTACTGAAAAAGAAAATAAAGAAAAAAGGATTGATACTCATCAGCCATCTTAGAAAACTAGAAAATACATCACCCATGCCTGTGGCACGAAAACATTCTATGCTCAATGGTCCAAATGCGAATAATTTGTATAGCAGGAACAAAAATGATAATTAAGTTTAAAAAAAAAAAACTTACAGAAAGAATAAGTTTATTTCTAGTTGAATTAGAGATTTCAAAGTACAGAATTTTAATAGAGAATTGATATTAATGTTACTCAATTTTCATCATCCCTTTTAGGAAATCATCTTACAAAAAAAAAGTAAGAACCAGAGACCGTAACATAACATTTAACATCAATCATTAGACAACAAAATTGGAAGCCGTAGGAGATTGACTTACCCACAAATGCGACCTTGTCTGAGAAAGACCGAAGAAGCTTCCTCCTCTTTTTATTCTTGTAATCTTCACCTTAGTAGTCGCTTCACATCTACGGTCACCTGCAGTTAAACCTAAAAAGTCGAAACTGCCCTCAAAGTCGTCCGTGCTCTTCCTTAAACTGCTCCACCTGCTAGACCCAAAATTGCCATTCCAGTGCTCCTTGCTCAGACCAAGGGGGTTCCTGTACGACGTCTTTAAGGACATGGTCCGGCCCACATAAGGACCATCCAACACAGTAGTTGGCGATGGCATGTTAGAAACCTTGGCCTCGGAGAACAACAACCTCGGAGGCAGTTCCAAAGTTCTAGCCACACTCTTGGGCTCGGATTGGGTGTGGCACGGTCTAGGCTTACCCGGTGCTTCCTCCCACTGGAACGGAACCGAAACCGCCGTCTGCGGTGGAGGCGTCGGCATCTCCGGCGGCCCCGTTGGCTTGCTTGGCCGTGAGATTTGCAGAGTCAGCTTCGGTCGTGTGCTGGTTTCTTGACTATGATCATCCGCAGCCTCTGTCCCCATTTTCTCTCTCTAAAAAGCTCAATCCTTTTCCCTCTCCGAAAGCTCACTCGTATAATCAGCTAGTGAAGTGGGGGTGTGTGTTTTTATAGAGAGAGAAACGCGTCAAATAGTAACAGTTTTTAGAGAGAGAGAGAGAGTGGCGGTGAATGTGAATTGCGAGGGTCATACTGATAGCGATAAGCAAACGCTCCTGTGGCGTTTCTTCTTCACGGGAAGATTGCAATAAGCGCGTTACTCTTTCGTGCATGAAGGGGTAGAATGACCAAGTTGCCCTTTGAAGTCAAGGAGATTGGGTCCCACCTTGAATTTGTGATTAGTGGATAGCGATGCAATCAGATCTCGCTGAAAAGTCATAGTTGTTACGAAGGAAAATGGCCTATGAATTGTCCGTGGAAGAGAGTGGGTAAGAATAGTTCCAACCCAAACCAGAGGTAACTATACCTTGTAGGACCAGAAACACTCCATTCTGCACGTTAAATTCTGCTGTTTTTTTTTTTTTTTCAATTAAAAAAAATTATACCCCGCAGTAAATCCCACACCTTCTAGCAAATGGTGTGGACCGGGGGGGGGGGATTTCGAAAGTTCAAAAGTTTCATTTTTTATGTTTGTATGTGTGTATTTGTTAATAAAAATGGTTAATTCATTTAACTTAGTGCCAAAAAATAAAGCAATAACATAAATGGTTCACTGCTTTTTATTTATTTTAAAAAATAACACTGCAAATAAGAAAAAAATAATAAATTTATAGACTCACACTAGTTTAATATTTTTTTTTGTACAATTTAAGTGAGCGATTCGGGTAATGTATATTTAGTAATTTTTCTAAGTTAAGAAAGAATGGAAGTTTAAATTTAATCGTTTATATATATTAAAATCATATTCACAACACACACTAACACACATGGGAAGAAAAAAATATATTATTTATTATTAATTATTTAAATATCAATTTTATATGTTATTATTCTCCTATAAAAGTAAAAATTAATTTCCTCCATCGCTGGTTAACCCCCCAATATAAATTTTTTAGTTTCATTTTCCGATGTGACCATGGAGCACGGGGGAATTCTACATTTATCTAGTTTGTTGTGAGAATAAATTTATTCTTGTGCCTAGATCTCAAAAGTTGATTCTTATTTGATGTATTTTGAGTGTAACTTAGGTGCAGACCACAAAATCCCTTTGATTTCTCTATGAATTATTGTGAATTATTTTGATTAAATTTAATCCAATTTTTAATTATAATCAATTAGTGATAGTCTTTTGTTATGAATTTTCTTTTTATGTAAATTAGTTTTGTGTGTTAAACAAAAAATGATTATAATTCTTTTTGGATGCTTGAAGCCCTGAACATATAGATGGTTGTAAGAAAAAATCAATATAATGGTGAATAAGAGAAACTCCTATCATATTATTTTGATTCATTTATTTCTTTAACATTCTTTCTGTATCATTATTTGTTATGAACATTTTCTGGCATCGTTCAAAATAAGTTGGCAAAAGCCCAACAACAGATAAGTCCAACAGATTGTCAGATATAAGCTTGGGATACATAACGAGGCCAAAAGCATTAGCTTAGCTTACTGAAGAGGCAAGCCCTGACTTGCATGTTCAACAGATCACCTTATGCGAGCTCGCTTCACCAAACGTGAGCTCGATCTCGCTAGCCTAAGGTTAGCAGCAACCTCGAGGTAGAAACCTTGGCTTGCAAGGTGAAACACTGCCCAGCTAAAAGCTCGTTGAGATTGAGTACAAGACAAGCATATGTCAACTCACAAACCCAGCTCATAGGGGACCACCTGTAGAAAGCAGTATGCAAAAGCCAATTTACAGGAGTCTAGATTGTTTTGTACATTTATTATTTGATATAACAGAATTACAACTTGTAAAATTACATTTGTAACCCTCTAGCCTCTATAAATAAGGGGGAGATCATTGTAAGGGGAGTCCAAGAAGTGTGTACTGTAACTTTGTAGAAATTTTATCAGAAAGCAATAACACTACCGTGGATGTAGAGACTGGTGCTGTCTGGTTTTAGTCGAATTATGTTAAAAGCTTCTGTTTTTATCCTATTCTTCCTTTCCTTCTTTTATTCTCTGCCTCTACCTAATACATGTTCAATCGGAAAGCAGCTTGGGGATTCAAGAACTCATCTGGTTGATTGGGATTTAGCCAAACCAAATTTCATTGTTAACATCTTTGGGGCTAGAGGAAGGGCTCATCTATTTTCTGATTGCTTTTCTACTTAGCAACAATGGCTAGAGGAAGAACTGTCAGGAAGTCAGATACTGTCAATAACCAGTTGAAGGATCATACGACAAGTACTTTTACTGCAAAAGTCGCCAATAGCTTGCCCCTGAAACTTACCGCCAGGTTGTTATTGCCCCCGAAGCTGATGGGGTGCAGACTCCTCACCAACCCCAGCAAGCATTTGAGAGTACGATAAGAGAGTTGGCTGAGGCAGTAAAAGTGATAGCACAAGCACAAACCCTCGACGCACAAAAGCAAGATGAAATCTTGGCGCAGCTCCAACAGCTACGTGAAGATGTTCATAAGGAAAGATTAGATCGCCAAACGTGTGAGAACCAAGATGGTTAGCTGCATGGGGGGCTCACACCGAGCTGAGAGCTCAAACAAGTCTAACCAGGGATGCACCTCGGGTCGCTATTCTCACAACCAAGAGAATCAGAAGAGCCAGCAGATTTTTAGTAGGAGATCTGGGACATATGATCCCGTAATAGTTAAGCTACTTCAGAGGATGAAACAATTAGAGAAGCATCTCCAAGTTCAAAGTGGAAACCAAAAGCACTGCAAGGAGAGGACACCATTCTCCATAGAGATTGAAACATAGCCCCTCCCTCACAAGCTTAAAGTCCCTGCAATTCTGCTGTACGATGGGAATAGCGATCCTTGTGACCATCTGGACGCGTTCAATGTCTAGATGGATTGTTAACTTATCGACCCCTTAGTCAAGTGTCGTATCTTTCTAGCCACATTAGGGGGCATACCTCAGCATGGTTTAGAAGTCTCCCGGCTCGCAATGTTAATACCCAAGAAAAATTTCGGAGAAAGTTCACCGATTAGTATTAAGCACTAAAGAGACAGCTCGCACGTCCTTGGCATCTCACCATGGTCTTCTAATGAAAACATGAATCGCTAAAGGATTATATAGATAGATTCAGGCATGAGACCAATTTCGTAGAAAATCCTTTAAAGGAAAATATTGATAGCGATCTCCATGGGACTTTGCCAAGATAGAAAGCTGTATAAAAGCCTATACAAGTCCCCAGTAAAAGATCTGGCCGAATTCTATGAGTAAGCTGCCAAGCAGATTAGGTGGGAGGAGACCTTTGGCACAAATGAGTCTAAGTAGAAGGATGAAGTGAACAACTCCACTTTGAGCAAGAAGAGAAGTGATGAGGGTCAGAACCACGACTTTAATAGCCAGCTCACGAAGAAGCCAAGAGCCAAGCGACCTCAACATCAAGGTCACCATGAAAGCTACAACATTATGTCTGATACTCTAGATAAGATCTTCACAGTAGAAAGAGATAGGGAAGACTTTGGGAAGCCCAAGCCCTTATGAACTCCTAGTAGATTTAGGAATAACAAAGATAAATTCTGCTCCTATCACAACGAGGTCTGGCATAACACCTCAAAATACTGGGCACTTAGGGATGCCATTGAAGACCTCATCAAGAGAGGTTGACAGCAAGATTATGTGATGAGGCCATCAAAGTCGCGAACTGGGTAACCCCAGTGAGATCCTATTCAAGAGCAAGGACCCTTGGTCAGAACTATATTTTAGTTTTGTATTTTTCTTCAGAAATTAATAGAAGTGTTTCAAATCACTCTATCTAATGATCTTCAGCAAAACGTTATACAAAAAGTTATTTTATGTTGACAAAGTCAAATTTGATATCATCACTAGCTTTGTAGTTGAGGTACCTTAGGTGCTAAACTCATTTCCAGCAAAGAGCCCTGAGCTGGCTGAGGCATAGAGGCCTTAAGGCGCTAAAATAAACTCATTTCCAGCAAAGAGCCCTAAGCTCACTGAGGCACGGAGGTGCTAAAATAAACTCATTTCCAATAAAGAGCCTTGAGCTCGCTGAGGCGCGGAGGCGCTAAAATAAACTCATTTATAGCAAAGAGCCCTAAGCTCATTGAGACGCGGAAGTGCTAAAATAAACTCATTTCTAACAAAGAGCCCTGAGCTCACTGAGGCACTAAAATAAACTCATTTCTAGCAGAGCCCTAACCTCGTTGAGTCACGGAGGTGCTAAAATCAACTCATTTCCAGCAAAAATCCTTGAGCTCATTGAGGTGCGTAGGTACTAAAATAAACTCATTATCAACTTGAGCGACAAGATTGCTGTGGCGTGATCTGTAAGTCATAGCTTTCATGCGACCTATTGTTCATAGTTTTCATGTGACCTTTTGCTTGCAGCTCGCATGCAACATAATACTAGGCGTAGCTCTCATGCGACCTGCCTAAACATTCTATTCATTATCAGCTAAGGCACTCAGTTTCCCAGGTTCATTATTAATTGAAAGGTATGGCCGATTGGTCATTTAAACATTTTGACTAGTTGTGATTCGTAGGAATCTACATCATCTGAGATATACGGAATGAACAATACAAAACTCAAGATTCATGAAGAAAAGCTCATTCATTAAAGGCCCTACTCAACGAGGTAAATTTATATCAGAAAGAGTCAACATACAAGCTAATGAGCCTAAGGTTACCATAGTCTAAAAAGAAGGCTAGCTTTCGGAAGATGAATTCCTATTAGTTAGAGGATCGACAAGTGTGCTAGTTCCTCAATCTTCTTATCGTCCTCCTTAACTAATGACTCCTTTCCAGCACACATATCCCTTTAGGATTGAAAAGCGGAGGAGTGTGGTTGGAAAGGCTAAACCCTACAGTATAATCATGGGAAAATAATCCAAGATATGTGTAAGATCTCCCAGTATGCAGTAGGCCATACATGCCTCATCAAAAAGCTAGACCATCAGAAGAATGGGGAGCTTATCTAAAGCATCCATCAGACCATTCCATAAAGAAGCAAAAGGAACCTCTCAAGCCTTATATAGGCCAATCCAGGTTCACCGAAGAGTCTAAATGATTTCTAGTTGTCCTTAATCCAATGGCATGGAAGAAAATGAGGCTGACACACCAATGGCTGTGAAACATGAACAGTAAAAGGTATGGCCCGAAGTAAATGAAGTTATAGGTTGACCGTAAAAATTTTGACTGCACGGCAATCCATAAAGACTATGCTAGCAAATTTCAAATCCTGATCCGCAAAGTGAACTAAGAGTTAGGAGACTTATGTTATGAGCATTTTCTAGCACTGTTCAAAATAGGGTGGCAAAAGTCCAGCGGCAGATAAGTTCAAATAAGAGAAGTCCAGACCCATCCAAAGCTAAGATCGCTAAAAGCGTTAGATTGCCAGACACAAGCTTAGGATACATAGCAAGGCCAAAAGCATTAACACAACTCACTGAAGAGGCGAGCCTTGGCTCACGTGTTCAACAAATCACCTTATGTGAGCTTGCTTTGCCAAACGCGAGCTCGACCTCGCTAGCCTAAAGTCAACAGTGATCCCGAGGTAGAAGCCCTGGCTTGCAAGGTGAAACACCGCCCAGCTAGAAGCTCGTTGATATTAAGCACATGACAATCATATGTCAACTCATAGACCCAACTCACATGGGCGCACCCACAGAAAGCAGCCTGCAGAAGCTAATTTGCAGGAGTCTAGATTGTCTTATACATTTATTATTTGATGTAATAAAATTATAACTTGTAAAATTATATTTGTAACCCTCCGCCTCTGTAAATAGGGGGAGATCATTGTAAGGGAAGTCAAAGAAGTGTGTACTGTAACTCTATAGAGATTTTACCCGAAAGCAATAACACTATCGCGGACGTAAAGACCGGTGCTATCGATTTTAGCCAAACCACATTAAAACCTTTTGTATTTATCCCGTTTTTCCTCTCCTTTTATTCTCTACCTCTACCTGATACGTGCTCAATCGGAAAGCAGCTTGGGGATTCAAGAACTCATCTGGTTGACTGGGATTTGGCTAAACCAAATTTGACCGTCAACATTATTTTACTTTTGTAATATGTTATCAACACGAAACTCTACCAATTTGAGTTTTTGGGTTCAAATAATAAAAAAAAAAAGATTCTTTCTTTATTTTTGGAGTTTATATATCTCTTGCTTCTACCAATTCTCAATTTTTTTTATTTAAGAATTTTAGAGTTCTAAGAGTGGGATTGAATATTGTTTTATTGATAAAGGTTTTATTAATTTATTTTTCTATTCAATTTATGATCTAAGATTTTTAACCGAGTAGTCAAAAGTGAGGTTTTCAAGTTCTAATAGTTCTAGTTTTTAAATATTGATGACTTTGATGTATTTTATTGAATTTCTTGCTTTTACTAAATTCTAATTAAGTTATTTTTCAGGTTAGGGACCTTAATTGAAATTATTTTATAATATTTAATTAAATGATTAAAAGTTATAATATTATTTCTTTATAATACTAAATTTGAAATAATATACATTAGAAAAGAAAATATGAGTATTCATCATGTCAATATATCAAACTTTTCTTAGTTATTGTTATTGAGCTTTATGAAGGTTGTTTTTTTTATTAATTTATTTCTTTATGATATAATATTTTCAATACTAATTCATTATGAAATTGAGATATATGAGTATTTTAACTCAAAGATTCTTTAAACATTTAGCCGCAAATTGAGACTTGAATTGAAAGGAAAAAAAATTAAATTAAATTCTTCTATCTTTTATTTTTTGTTTATATTGAATTTTTTTTCCTTTAATAATATATAATTTTCTTATTTTTTTTACTCTATTCTGTTAATCTCTATGAAGAAGAATATATCATCTATTGTTTCATGTCTTAAATATGCTTTTGAAATGGCAATATTAAAAAAATAAACTTAAAAATATTTTGAATTGATTTTATATTTTCTTGTAATTAAATAAAATAATAAGCTCTTGATGAAAAATCATAAAGCTCGCTCAACTAGTTCTATTTCATTCTTTATGGTGAATGCAATAAAAAAAAAGGTTTAGGTGAGGACGAGGCCACAGTTATAATCGTGGTCATGGAAGAAGCTAAACTAATTATTGCAATCATGATGGTTATAAATCACAAGATTATTTTTCACCACTAGAAATAAGAAAATAATGAAGAGAAGTGACGATATAATACCAACTCAAAGGTTCAAAAAATATATGTTACTAATGTAATATGAAAGGGTAATATGAAAGGGCATAGGTCAAGTATCTATCGTATGTTCAAACATCTTGTGGAATTTTATCAAACTTCACTTGAAGGGAAAGAAAAAATGTTAAGGAAAATTTTGTTTGTGAGAATGATATCTTCAGCCATGATCCTTATGATGTAACACATTTAAATGTGGTAAATTTCTTTGAACACCCTTAAAAAAGAATTGATCATTTGATTGGTCATAATAGTGTCTAAAAATAAAAATTATTTCTAACTTTTCTAAAATTTGGACACTTATCGGTCTTTAGTTGAATAAAAAAAATCAATATTGAAGATTTATATTTCATGGATAGTGTAACAATGCACACTATTCTTAAGAACATAAGATATTTTTTCCAATTAATGATTGGTAAAAATTATGTCAATACAATATCTGGTAGTACAAAATTGATTGAAGGTTCTAGAAGAGTTAATATAGTTTTACTAAGAGAAATATAAATAGTTATAAATGATGTATTGTTGTTAACTAAATTTAAAAAAAAGTTATTAAGTTTTAGAAATATACGACAGAATGTATACCACATTGACACAGTTAATAAAAAGGATATTGAATATGTTTATATTACAATTGTTGTTTTAGAGAAGAAAAATGTATTGAAAAAGTTATTATCATTTTCTTCCAATTTATACTACATATATATAAATCTGATCGAAATGCATGCTATAATGAACTAAAAGTTCATTGATAAAAATATTTTCACTATTTGGCATGATTGTAAAAAATGATGCAAAAAATCGTTTCACATAACCATTTATTAAAAAACCTTAAGATTCTTTAAATTGATGAATTTTTGTGTACCTCTTAGTCTCAAAGCCAATTAATTTCCATCACCAGCTAAAGTTGGATTGAATCTTCAGCATTTTAAAAATGAATACAAGTTAATATATGTTGACCTATTTATCCACCATGTGGGCTATTTAGATTTTATGATTTTAATTGATGCTTTAACAAGATGTTCACATATGTGTTTGTTATCAACCCACAACCTGGCATTTGTGAGACTGCTTGCTCAAATAATTTGACTTTGAGCACATTTTCCTGGTTATGCAATTAAGGTAATAAGTCTTGATAATGTTGGTGAATTTATATCTAAAACCTTTAATGATTATTATATAGCAAATGAAATAATTGTTGAGCATCTTGAAGTATGTTTTTACATAAAATGATTTATTTAAAATAATTTATTTTAATGTCCCAAATTATTAGTTATATCATTGTTTAACTCCTTATATCTTAGGTAGCTTGCAAACTTTACATGTTACAGAACTTATGTACATCAAGTCAATAAATTTTTATTAGATCTCTCATTTATAATTGACTTTGGTTAGGAGTCACCTCTTTTTATATACATCTAGAAAATTTAAATGTGTAATACATATTTTTATTACTCCACCATTATGTACAGAGATAAGCCTTCATAATAGGCTAAGAATATAAGTATAGTTATAAATTTTATATTCCCAATATTGTAGAAAGAATACAATCATCTTGATCATCACACAAATTAATATGAACCTGAAGTTTAAAAGATGATTGATTTATAAAGTATAGCAAATTAGTTGTCAGTTATATTACTAATCTGAAGAGAAAATAAATGTTATATATCAACTGCAAATGCTCTAATTTGGATAAATGTCCCATTAGGATAATTGGTTTATTATGTAGCAAATGAATTTAAAACATCCCAGAAACATGACAAAACTATTAGTTCTAAATTCAAAAATTTTCAAAAGAGAAGGAATAAATGAACAAAATGACAATATTAAAGAGTCAAATACTATTGAAATTTGAGATATAATTAGTGATAAACTTCTGAAAGAAGTTTAGATACCTAAAATTTATGGAGATAAAGATATCTCAATTGATTATGTTTCTAATATGAAAGATGGAACCAAGAGGAAAATAATTGTTGACAATTTTTTTCATACAATATAGCATTCAATATTATGAAAATAATGAGGATCTTGAATTCATATTTAGAAAAGAATGATATATGATTATTGACCAAATAAAAAAGACATAATTTAGATAGAAATGCAAAATTTAAGTTTACTTGTAAAGTGAAGAAACACCTAAGAAGTATTAAGCCAATGAAACACCCATAAATTAATAAGGTACAATTGTATAATCATGCCAAGAAAATAAGAAAATTTAAGTTTCTTACAAAGATTGTCATTGACTATAAGAAATATATATTTGTATATGGAAGATACAATTTTGCTGGCAATATATTAAAACTTGATATGCATATAATAGATTTAGTTGCATTCTATTACATGCATGACAATCGATAATGATATTATATGAAAATCCTGAAGGATTTAAGATATCTGAAGCATACAATTTGAATTCTTAAGAAATGTATTCAATTATATTATAAACATCTTTATATACATTAAAAGAATCTGGAAGGATGGGGTACAATTATTTTAATGAATTTCTTACAAGAAGATTATATATGCCTTTGTGTCTTTATAAAGAAATCTAAATGTGTCTTTATTATAATTGCTATGTATGTTGATGATTTCAATATTACAAGAGCTTACGAAAAGCTTACAAAGGCAGTAAACTACTTGGAAAAGGAGTTTGGGATGGGAGATTTTGGAGAAACAAAGTTTTATCTTGGCTTGCGGATTAAAAATTTAACCAATGAAATCTTTGCTTATCAATCAAGTTACATTGTAAAAGTCCTAAAATGTTTTTATACATATAAATTACATCTATTAAGTACTCTAATGGTTTAGATAATAATGAAGAACTTCTTGGTCCTGAAGATATATATCTTAATGCAACTGGTGGACTAATGTGTCTTACTAATAATAAATGTTATGATGTAGCTTTTTCATTAAGTTTTTATTAGCAAGATATAACTTTTTTCAAACCCCAAGATATTTGAATGGAATTAAACATATATTTTGGTTATCTATGAGAAACAATTGATATGAGATTATTTTATTTATATGAATGTGTAATTTATATTGCTCAACAGATTGTAATGTGCCTTTTTTTTTGCCATGACTGTCCTTTGATATTAGCTTTAAGGTTTATTTTATCATTTACTGTTACTAAATGAATATATTCTTGATGAATGAAATTTCAACCTATCAAACAAACATTACATGGGATAGTCTTGTTTATCCTGTGAAAAATTGGAAAAATAAATATAGTCAATTAACTTAATTTCTTATATCATGTTACATAACATTAGTTCTATACAAAGAAATTATAGCTTTATCCGGTATTGATTGAGAATCCATAATAGTAAGAACTCCTAGTCAGGTATGGTTCTCACAAATTCTAACAGAGAAAAGGGAGAAACAAATATGAAATGTCAATGGGACAACTATAGCTCATACTAGGATGTGAGTAGGGACATGCCTTATTAAAACCATACTAAGCCAATTGATCTGCCATCGTAGGCCTAGTTACAAGGTTTACACTGCTAATATCCATTAATGGTCTAGGTGTCATTGTAAACCCAATGGTTTGATCAATTGTCAAATGACCCAACTAACTTAATTATCATGACATTCATTTAATCCAATACAATATTTAATTAAACTATGGTAGTCCACATAGGAAATTTTAACAATGTCCTACTTGGACAACATAGTTTAACAAATGGTAAATTAGATTATAATATGTGGCAACAACAATGAATGTTAACAATAACAATCGTGACATCTTTACAATCACAAGTCAAGCATAAGTACCTAATAATACAAATCATCATATCTAATACAGATGCCAATATCATATATGTCTTGAATACTTATATTCCAATAATCAAAACAAAATATGGAATGTGTGAGAAATTAGACATTCATATCAAAATGTGATCAAAAGCACATCTTTACAAAAAGGCCTATGTATCCACCTAAAATGTCAAAATGAGAATAAATCTCAATACAATAATGAGACATGGTCTATATGTCTCTATCTATTGATATGCCATAAAATAAATGTGTATAATTAATAACATCATACATATATATATGACAATATCAATAACATTTCACTGATCTCAAGATAATTAATAACTCTAATTCACCATTTTAATGAGATACATAAAACTCCCACTAGCCTTGAAAACCAAAAGACTTAGCCAAGTCTATTCTAGTCATGTGTTCTAGAGCAATTTAACACCTAAGCTTTTGATTAGTAGATTTGCAAGCATACGATTCGTGGCAACATGAATAATGCTGCATATCTTCTTTCTAACAAATTAATACTTAATATCAAAATACTCTGTACAGACAGCACTTCCATTATTATTTTTTGAGAGAAATTCATTGTGATAGCATTGCTGCAATATATGGTTAAGGTGCTAGATATGCTATCTATAACTCTAAATCCAAATATCACATTCATTAAACAAATGGCCTCACAAGTGAATATGCGACACACTCTATCTTTATAGTAGAGGTTACTGCAATTGATTGTTCAATAGTTTTCACAGTATAACTTCTCTTATCATCATAAAAATGTACTTAGATATCAACTTCCTATCATCTAAATAATTCACAAAATCAAAATTAAAGTAGCCTGTGATAACTAGATCACTAGATCAACAGTAGGTCAGTATAAAGATTCTTTATATCTTATAGGTATTCCATAGCTTTCTTCACAATAGTCTAACATTTCTAACCAAGATCACTTAGGTGTCTTCTAAGTACACTAAACCAATAACAATATCAAGATGTGTACATATTTGAGCATACAATAGGCTACCACTAATGGAAGCATACGAGACCTACTTTGATTTTTACATTATTTTGAGGACACTAGGCTTTAGAAAGAACCTCTCCCTTTTGGAAGGATGCAATACTTGGAGAGAACATAAAACATATCGAACATTTTAAGCACTTTTTCAACATGCAATCTCTAAGACAAGCCAAGAAAACCTTAGGATCTTTCATGATGGATCCTTATACTGAACATAAACAAAAAAGGCATTACTAAGATCTTTTGTATGTAAATAGTATGTGCTTTGTCTCAATCATAGGACCTATAACATTGTTTTTAAGGAGAATATCATCAACATACTAGAAACATAAATATGCATATACCCAACTTAAAGCAGAAACATAGATCGACATCATTTTCCTTAAACCTAAGAGAAACAATAATCACAATAATCTGAGATACTATTATCCAGACATTTTATTCAAATCATGTTTATGAATCCTTTCAATTTATATACTAAGTGTTCTTTACTATTCTTTTAAAAATCATCTGATTGGTTCACACAACAGTTATTGGCTAATCACCATTCAAGAACGCCGTTATGTATTTGGTGAACTTTTATGTCAAAATAAGTTATTGGTGCCATAACAATTCCAAATGAGTCTTCAATTAAAATAAATAAGAAAATTTTCTATAATCAATGCCTTCTTTTTGAATGTGTCCAATTGCTACCGATATGACTTTCTGCCTTTCAATCACTTTTTGAATATCCTTTAGTCTTAAAAACCCTTTTGCATCTAATAGGCTTGCAACAAATAGGTAACTTTATATGATCTCATACATTGTTATGGATCATTAAAGCAATTCATCATTTACACCCTTCATCCATTGTAAAAAATTAGTACTTGAAATGGTTTCTTGAAAAATGGTGAGATCAATACCATTATTGACGTCAAATTCATGCTTTTGTAGGTATACCACATAATCATTAGTAATTCTTAGTCTATAATCCCTTTGGGATTTCCTTAAGAGCACTTCATTTACATGACTTTATTCTTTTCTACTACCAAAAGAGCATTAAACTCTCTAACTTTCACAATCAATTTTTACCATATGTTGTATTGGGTCAATTTGATTTATTTCAACCAGTGGTAGTTCCAATAGAATAGCAACTTATACCTCTCTAAGAGAGATATTACATGATTTTTCACTCTCACTATCCAACTAGCCCTCAAAATAAATAGAACGAGGTGTTTTAAGTATCCTACTGGTCTAGGTTGGATAATAAAATTTGCAACCTATGTAGTTGTTACAATATTCAATAAAGTGACTATCAATATAATCTTCAGATCAAGTTACTAGAGAAATGGATTATGTGGCTTCATTTCAACTTTGTAACCCCAAAATATGGAAATGCTTAGGACTAAACTTTTCTTATACAACAATACACATAAGATTTTAGATATAGACTTATTAGGGATGTGATTCAGAATATATACAATGATCTTCAAAACTTCATCCCATAAAAGAGTTTGGTAAAATTGAATGCACTAATATGCATTTGGTCAAGTCCATAAGCGTGTAATTCCACCTTCTTGCAATCTAATTTAATTCAGATATTTTTAGGCATAACATTGCTAGCCTTATTCCACAATATAAAAGAATCAGGATTTTCACCACTTTTATCATATCTCCATAGTACTTATCACATTTATTATGATTAATGCGCTTGATTTTCTTTCTCATTTTGAGTTTAATCTCAACTTTGAATGCCCTAAAATAATTTAAAGATTCTAACTTTTTAGTGGGAATTTCTAACCAAACTTGAACAATCATCAATGAAAGTGAAATATTAGTATCTGCCTATGGTGCATGGCGTAATTAATCCACTTACATTATTGTAAATCAACTCTAGTACATTCAAGCTTCTAGTTCTTTTCCTTTTATAACTTTAGTAGGGAGTTTCTCCTATAATGCAATTAATACACTTATCAAAACAAATAAGTTCAGGTCTTGAATAATTTCTTCTTTTATCAATCACTCAATTCCTTTTATGGAGATATCACTTAGATACCTACGCCTTAACATTGAAGATCTAACATCAATTTTAACCCATTTTTGTTTCTTAACGCCTATAATGAATTTGTAATAAAAAAAATTTCAATAATATCTAATCACCAAGTGTTTAACAAAACATTTACAACATTAGATTCTAAACATACTAGAGCTAGTGGAAACTTCTTTATCTATAGTTTTGCGCATTTATATAATCTTTCTTGCGTATTAAAATTAGGTTCCTTTAGGTGTGAGTAATTCCCATGCTTAGCACTTGATTCGCGTGAAATAAAGTAAGCATATAGACCTTTTAATTTTTCATATTATCTTTTGTTTGACTAACTATAATGTCATTTTTATTGAAAGTCTACTTACTTTCTTGGGTGTGACATGCTGCCTCAAGAACATCAATGTGAATTGGAAGAAACTCTAAAACATGTTAAATCAAATGATTATTTTCTAAGTCTACTTTCATGCCTTTCAGGAAATTATAGTAGTATACTGGTTCGACGATATGCTCACCAATTCCATTAATACCATCCTAAACAATTTTATCTAACAATGAGAGGTAATATACTTTTTGGCCTTATCGAACTTTATGAACCTATCAATTACAAAGTCCATAAACATTCTGACATTTAGAAAGTCAATAATGTCTTTCATAATAATCTTATCCTTAGTCTACATCACAATAACTAAGTACACTCTAGTAGAGCGTATCCATATCAAGTACACTCTATATAGCTCAAATTTATCAATGGAAGATAGACAAGGTAAGATGACTCTACATCTAAAAAGTCTTTTTCCGTCGGTGCCTCTGGTTTGGTGCATGAAAGATTTTCAAAATAAGACTATGAACTTGTTAAGGCAAATGCAACTTTAGTAGACTCAGTTTTTTAGGAGTATGGAGAAAACTCTTCCAGACAATTATAGGTAGATAAATAAATGGATTGACTCTCTAGAAGCAAATATGAATGTTAAGATTCGTGACCTTTATGAAAGACTGAATCACAAGAAAGGTCAACTAAATGAGATCTAGCAAATTGTCTCACTTGAGAAATAGTTGATTAGCTGCTCCTTTAGCCTCATTTATCTCCTTTTAGACTCGTTTGCTTCTGTTGTTTATACTTGACTCTAATAACTTTTGGATCATTTTTTAATATATTCTTGAGTTTGGATATTCTTTTTTATCTTTATCATTTTTTATATGCTAAAAGGGACAGAATTTAAGTATTTTGGGAGTTTTTCCATGAGTTTGTGTGCTTAATTGTTTATGCATACTTTGAGGGGGAGTGCTGTTAATTTTAAAGGGACCTTTAAGCTTGTTGTGCTTAATTATGTTATTATTTAAGATTGGTTGTTGATTGTTAATTAATTCATATCTAACCCTAAAATTATTTGTTATCATAAAAAAGAAGGAGATTATTTACCTTAGCCCTTATTTTTAAATAAGTAAATTGTGTTTTGATGGTGACAAACGATTTTGATTGAGTTTATTTTATCTATATTCAATGAATCAATCATGGATGACCTTGGTTCTATTAATGAAGACTTAGTTTAGGTCTTGTTTAATTAAAATTGTAAAGGTATAAATTTATTAGAATTAAACTCAAACTTTGGAATTATTTTTAGAAGGTTTGCCTTATGAGTTTGATTAAAAAGTTTTTAAAATTTTTCACAAAAAATATTCCAATATATTCTTAAATGATTTATCAAATTCTTTAATCTTGGAAATATGTTTTTTGATTGAAAAACAAGGTTTAAAATGGATTTAAATGGTTTTCAAATGAATTTAACAAATTCATTTTTCAAACTCTAGCCTTTCAATTCTAAGTATCAATTTTAAATTGCACTCATGATCATAATCGTAGTTGAAAGGGAAATGCTAGAGAGTTTTCAAAATCTGATGATTCGAATCGAATTTTTAACTAATTTTTTTGATTCTGATTACATGCCTCTCATAGGTTCCAGAAAGTTTGCAATTCCAGGTGATTCAAATTAGTTTTTAGATTATATTTTTGCAATTCAAATTGTAGAGCTTTGAATCGGCACTTCACGATTTTGATTGTAGTTTAAATTTTGAATTCTTGATTATGATCATGATTCTAATCATAAAGGGTAATTTCTGAAATAACGATCGGTTATTGTGTGATGTTCTTACTTGCTATAAATACCTATTTTACACACTTCTTCATGGTGAAACCTTAATATCAAGTGGGCAAACATTAACCATTTAATTTGTGCTTCAACAATTTACTTGATTTCTTCAATCTGAGCTAGACTTGAGCGAATTTATACTTCTAGTACTTCAATTTGTTATATGAACTTCTAAGTCCCTAAAATTCCTTTCATTTCTTTCTAATTTTTTTTGAGTATTCTAGGGTTAGCCAACCCTAAGTTAGAAAGAGTGGTTGAGTTTTTTATTTTTTTAATGGGTTTCTCAAAGGGTTTTTTTTATTATGGTTGAACAATCGTTGTAAAGGTTTCTCCTTGTGCCTATGCTAAACTTGAAAGGATTATTGGCTTCTTCAAGCGTCCGGTTTAAATTTGAAGGTATCGTGGAATCATGCTTGTTTCAAGTATAGAGAGTAGATATATACCTTGAAGGGAATCTTCAAGTAGGAACTATTATAAAAATCTTGTGTTTGATTCCCTTTCCCTACTCTTTTTATTTTCTAGCAATTTATATTGTGTTATTTATCTTGCTATTGTTGATGTTGAGAATTTGGCATGCTTTGTTTTTATCGTTAAATTTGTTGAATATTTTGTACTTATTTGTGCCTTATTTATATATAGTTAAATAAGTTGTTTTGCATAAGTATTTTGATTTATTATATCTTGTGTGTAAACATATGCATTAAACAATCTTAGGTTTGTTTGAATTACATTCATCTTATGACTTTCCAAAATCAAGAGATTTTCAAAGAGAATTTTAAAAACTGTGAAAGTTTTGAAAATGTCCAATTCACCCCCTCTTGGGTATGGATTGTCTTATCTTACAATTGGTATTAGAGCTATGGCTCTTGTATAAAAGACGTAACTATCTTAAAAGGATCTATGACAACCATTGAAGGTACCTCTTTGGAAGAAAGTTTGGATATTTCAAAATCTTCAATGTTTGAATATGTGGATATTTATAAACTCCTATTCTTTGATGATTCTCATTTTAAAGTTTGGAAAGGAAAAATGGAATACTTTTTACAAGCACTTGATTCATATTCATAAGATATCATTGAAGATGACTTTACATTCAAACCAAGAATGAATGTGATAATTATTATAAAATAAATTTTACTTTTAATTTTAAAGTTATGAAAATTTTGCATAATAGTTTGAATGATGATGCTTATGCCAAAGTTTCTAAATGCTTTAGTGCCAAAGAAATTTAGGACACTCTTAATGCTTTCTATTTTGATAACATTATTTCTATTTATAAAAATATTTGTGTTGAGCAAGAAAAGGAAAAGGAATAAGAGGAAGATATTATCAAGGAAAATCTTCAAGAGGATTTACAAGAATGTGAAATGTGTTTAATGCCTCATAGTGAATAATTCCAAAAGGAAAAAAAATAATGATTCCAAAGAAGAATCAATTAAGTTTCAAATGGAAGGATCAAGCTTTATGATTTAAAAAGACTTGGAAGTATATAATTCTAATCCTAGCTGTGATTACTTATATACTCTCTATGAATTGCATAATGATAAAATATCTATGGCATTTGATTATTCAATTTCTTGTAACTTCCAAATTGAAAATGATTTATTTGAAAAGGATTTTAAACACTAAATTTGTACACTTTCCAAGTTTTTGAGAGAAGATATAGATTTTACTCTTGGAAAGTCTAGAAAACCTCTTGGTAAGTTTGAATCAAAGTATAGTTTCTATAAAGTGTTAAAGTTTTCTAAATGTGTTTATCAAGAAAAATCATGGTCTTGTAAGAATTCAAATATTTGTAATTATTAAGGCCATAAAGGTCATATTTCTCACTTATGTCCTATTAGAAGAAAATCTTGTGTAAGAAAGAAGAAAATTTAGGTTCTTAAAGTGTCTAAAAGTTTGAAGGATCCAAAATGTAATGGGTACTAAAAAGTCCTCCTAGTATTTTAATTATGCACAAAATTTTTTATAAAGGTGGACAATTTGATCAAGACAGAAAGAAATCTTCAATAAAAGTTTGTCCAAAACAAAAAGATAGAAACGAATGATTGATACAATTAAAGCTTCTCAAATACACATTGGTGAAGTACCATATCATCTTTTTATTGCAAAGAATAAGGTATCAAGTTTTCAAACCTTTTGTGTTACTCTATTTTGATATTTATTGAAAAAAAGGTGAAATTATTCTAAAGCATGAACTTTACATGTAGATTATGTTTCATCTTGATTAAAATCACATATGAATATGAGATATTATTATGAATACATGATTTATTTTGTCTTTATATACTCTTAGTCCTTTATTGTTATAGCTTAATATAAAGGCTTGTAATGCTTAACATATGTTTTCTTAGATCTCATATCGATTGTTCAAATATGGAAGATATAGAAATACTTTGAAAATTGATTTCTAAGAATATGATTCTTTGTGGTTACTTTTTATCTTGATCAATCTATCTCATGAGCATATTATATTGATATTCATCTAATTCAAATCAACTCACAAAATATTCTACTTCTTCAAAGAGGAATGAAATTTCAAATGTTTGGAGTACTCTATCCTCTCTTTATGGCAATATGCTTTATATTTTTCTTGAATTTAGATAGTTAAAGATTAGACACATCATTGCTATGTTTGGCTTAATCTTTAAAATGATATGTCCTCTTTGTGCTAAAGAAAGATAATTCCTTCTATTAAGGCAAATATATCACCGGTACTTCTTGAAAGTTTTTATATGCCTATATTTGAATTTTGAAAGATAATGGTCCTATGTATTTCTTTACAATTACTTATTGGTGAATATTTGTACTCTTGATGGTTGGGTATACCTTTTTGCTTTTATGCTCTTGATTCTTCAAGATGTTTTATATAAATTGATTTCATATTTTCTAAAATCATAAATCTTGTTCTTTAAGGTTTTTTTTTTTTTTAAATTCTTGTTACTTTCAAAAATAACTTTATGAGGTTGTCATTTAAAAAAAAACTTTATAAGCATTTCTTTTATCTCCTAAGTTTTAAAGTTACATAGTTGATGATATAATACTTGCTACATGCTTCCTGTTAACTTTAAAAATGTTTCAAAAGGTGCTTGAATGATGCTTAAAGCTAACCATTTTGGAAGAATCTTTAGAATTTATTTTATATATATTAATCTTCAATTTTGAGTTTTGTGCTCAAAAGTTTGTTATAATCTTTGTAATTTGTGAAAAAATTTAAATATTAAATTCAAGATTTTGGAAAATCAAGTCTTGACTTAAAAATTTTTCATCAAGATCAATGATGTTTATTTCAAAAGTGATGAGAAATAGAAATGAAGATGATTATAATTAAGGAGCACCACATATTATAACAATCAACAAGTATCTCTATTCTTATTTTCTTCTTATGGATCATTAATATATATTGGATTGTATAATACTCTTTGTCTAGTTGTTCTTAGTTGGTTTGGATAAGATTATGAAAAATATGCTTGGTAGTAATGACAATATATTGATTTATTGTTACATGCTTTTTGTCACTACACATAAGGAAAGCTTGATAGTTTTGATCCCTTTTTATCCCTATTGCATATTCTTTCATAATGTATGATTATACCTCTAAATTACTTCATAATGTATAATTTAGCTATACCTTTTAATTACTTGTAACTTGTGTTAATAATGCCTTTTTAAAAAGAAAATTTTTAAAGGAGATATATATACATACAAATATTTCAAATGATTGCCCTTTGACCTTTCTCAAAATTAGTTTGATAAAAAAAACTCATAAATTTCAAATTGCCTAAATATTTTATGTGAAAATAATATTCCCTTCCATGTTTCTCCTAAACTTTTTTTTCAATGTTTTAGAACATAAGTTTGAATTTTTTTTAAAGTGTTTTGAAAGAAGGAGAAATTCAAATGTATTTGTCGGATTGAGAAAGATTTATATTTTTCATACTTAAAAATAACTATATATTTTGGTAAACCTGTATGTCTTAATATCACAAGTGTTTATTGTTTTCAATCCCTTCTTATCTTTTTTTTTTTTTAAGGAGAGCATGTTTTTTAAACAAGAAAAAATCAATGTTATTTTATTGAGCGAGGAGAAAATTATTTTTAAGATGTTTCTTGTATATGCTGTAGATATCTTGATTACATATCATGCTTACGTAATCTTGTGAATAATTGTTAAATATTTATGCTTGTAATTTTGTTATCTTTGTTACATAAGAACTTTTGTTTTTACTTCAGTTTTATCTCATCAAAGGACATATTATTTGTATCTTTTATCTTAAAATGTGTTATTAATAGCATAGTTTGAGGGGGTGCTTTATTTATATTTGATCTATATTATGTCTAACATTTATTTTGACATGAAGGCTTTTAATGTTTAGTTACTTATCATGTCAAAAAGTTCCTTTCATGCTTACCTAAAGAAAGAAAGGTAAAAGTCTACATCCTTTAGCTTGTCTCTTTTATGAATATTTTCATATGATTTTGGTATGAAATTTTTGAGAAATCTTGTTGGAATCACATGATAAAGATATATATCTTTACTTACAAAAGATGAAAAGTTCTTGCTTGAAATGATGCTTAACTTTTTTTTAAAGATAAAAGAAAAAGATATAGTTGATAATCAAAAATAGGGGGAGAAGAAAATGACATTGATTATTTGATATTACTTGTTTCAGTATGTTTATTTATCCTTTTTGTTGCTGTCAAATATGGGGAGAAGAAAAAGAAAAGAAAAATGTGTTATGTGCTTACTGTTTTGGATTCTTCTTGAGCTTATTAGATTAAATTCTTTTCTAACTTGAGTACCAGGTAGTCCCTTAATTTTGATTTGTTTGGCAGGTGCCTAATTGATCTACATTGGTTTTTCATGTTGTTCAAACATTTCTGGAGGTTTAAGATTATTATTCATTGTTTGTTTTTTGAAAGATGCTAAAAAATTAAAGATTTGGTGAATTTGCTACCTATGATTTGAATCATCTATCTACAATTCATTCTGGGATTCAAATTAGTCAATTTTGAGAAGTCTCGAGTTGCTTTCAGTTCTCGTGATCCAGATTAGCCAAATTAGTTAAAATTATGATTTGAATCAGTGTTTTCAAGATAGTTACAGGTTATTTTTCAAAGGCTTGTGATTTGAATCGAGGTTGAAACTCATTAGACATTCTTTCACAATTATGATCATGATTCCAATGGCTCAGCCAATTCTGGCTTATGATTCGAATCATGGGCATGTCTTTATATACCTTAAATGCATTTCAGATCTCATTTTTCAAATTCTCTCAAAATCATAGTTGCCTTCTCTTAAGCAAATCATCTTATCTCTAAAAAATCTTTAAATTTCACCTATTAAACTTAGGTTTTTCTTCACCACATCACCTCCTTTCATCTTTCCTTCAGCCTTAACCAATTAAGACTTCATATTTCACCCAAAATCTCCAAAATCTCAAATTTACCCAAATCATTTTTCTCTCATTGTTCAAACCAAAATGACTGATGATATTGCCATCAATTTCAAGAAAAAAAAAAGATGGTTGGAGATATATGTGTATACCAGACCAATATTGTAACTGAAAGGCAAAAATTCTTTACAAATGATGGTTCATATGAGAGGTATGTCAAGTATAAGGGAAAGCTTATTTTTCCTTTGAGGTGATAGGATCCAGATTTCATAAAAACTATCCATCTTGCCTTATATGATCTACTAGTGAAGTTCAAATTGTTGAAATTTGTAACTTCTAGTGCAAAATGTCATCCTAGGATGGTTTGAATGTTTTATGCTAACCTAAGAGCTACAAATGGAAAATTATTTACTTTTGTCATGAGAAAGTTAGTTACTTTGGATGTTAAGACTATGTGTAAACTGTTTGACATGAAATAAGGGAGTAGTTTCATAACAGTTAAAGATGTAGAAGTGAAAAGGCTATTAAATTGCTCTTTCCCAATATTGCTCCTATTTTTGCTACTAACAAGTTGATAATAACTAGATTATCTATTGAAGATCGTCTTCTCTACTATACAATTGTGAAAGCAATCCTTCTAAGGTATACTAACACCACAAACATTGTTAAAGATGAATTATTTTTTACGTGGGCGATAGAGATTGGGCTTGAAATTAACATTCCATATCTCATTCTATTATAAATGGGCACTTTTTCACAAAGCCAAATGAAAGTTTTCTACCTTATGAGATGATCTTAATTGAAGTCTTCTCCTATTTTCGAGTGCCTATGAGCTTGGAAAAAGAAATGGATAATGTTGATAGCTCCACCTGTCTTCCTGAAAAGAATATACATCAAGTGTAGCTCAAATTTATTAATGGAAGATGGACAAGGCAAGATGGTTATGCATCTAGAAGATTTTTCTTTGATAATGCCTTTGGTTTTGGTCCGGGAAATTAAGGTTTCCAAAATAAGACCATGAACTTGTTAAGATAGATGTAACTCCAACAAACTTAGTTCTTTAAGAGTATGGAGCAGACTTTTCTAGCCAATCATAGGTAGATAAATGAATGGATTGACTCTCCAGAAGCAAATATGAATGTTGAGATCCGTGACCTTCATGGAAGGTTGAAAACATGAAAAGTCAACCAAGGGAGATCTAACAAGTTGTCTCGCCTAAGGAATAGTTAATTAGCTACTCCCTTAGCCCCATTTATCCCTTGTTAGACTTGTTTTACTTTTATTGTTGATACTTTAACTCTGACAACTTCTAGATTATTTTTTAATATATTATTGAGTTTTGATTTTTTATTGATCTTTATCCTTTATGATATGCCAAAAGAGGGAGAATTTAAGTATTTTAGGGAGTTTTTGCATGAGTTTGTGGGTTGAATTATTTATACATGCTTTGAAGGGGAGTGTTGCTAATTTTAAAGGAATTTTGAGCTTCTTGTGCCTAATTGTGTTATTGTTTGAGATTAGTTATTGATTGTTGATTGATTCATAACTAACCTCAAAATTGTTTGTCATTATCAAAAAGAGGAAGATTGTTGACCTTAGCCCCCATTTTCTAAATGAGAAAATTTATATTTTAATGACAATAAATGATTTTTGTTAAGCTTGTTTAGTTTATTTTCAGTGGATCAATCACGGATGACCTTAGTTCTATTAATAAGGACTTAGTTTAGCCCTTGTTTAGTCAAAATGTAATGTTATAGGTTTATTAGAAGTTAAGTCAAATTTTGGAATTATTTTTGGAAGGTTATATTGAAATGTTTTTGGAAGGTTTGCCTCATGAGTTTGATTAAAAAGTTTTTGAAAAATTTCACTAAAAACATTTCAATATATTCTTAAGTAATTTTTCAAATTCTTTAAACTTGGAAATATTTTTTTTTATTAAAATACAAGTTTTGAAATGGTTTTGAAATAAATTTACAAAATTTAATTTTCAAACTCTGGCCCTACGATTCTAAATGGCAATTTTGAATTATGCTCGGTATCATGTTTGTAGTAAAAAGGCAAGTGTTAGCGAGTTTTCAAAATTTAGAGATTCGAATCAGACTTTCAACTAGTTTTTGTGATTTTGATCGCAAGTCTCTCAGAGTGCCAAAAATTTTTCAATTTAAGGTGATTCGAATCGAGTTTTAGGCTATATTTTTACAATTTGAATCATAGAACTTTAAACTTGCTCTTCATGATTTTGATCGCAATTCAAATCTTGAATTCATGATGCCAATTGTAGAGAGTAATTTTATAAAATAATGACCATTTATTATGTGTTATTTTTACTTATTCTAAATACTCATTCCATAAACTTCTTCATGGCAAAACCCTGATATCAAGGAGGCAAACATTCATCATTTTATCTAGGCTTCAATGATTTACTTGATTTATTCAATCTTAACTAGATTTGAGTGAATTTATATCTCTAGTGTTTTAATTTGTAATATGAACTTCTAAGTTCCTAAAATTCCTTTCATTTCTATCTCAAAATTTTTGCCAACCCTAAGTTAGAAAAAGTGGTTGAGCTCTTCGTTTTTCTTTTTTTAGTAGGTTTGTCAAAGGGGTTTTTAATTGTAATTGAGCAATTACTATAAAGGCTTTTCCTTGTATTTGTATTAAACTTGGAGGGATCAAGTGCTTGGCTTAAACTTGAAGGGATAGTGGAACCAAGATTGTTTCAAGCTTAAAAAATGGATGTATATCTTAGAGCAGATATTCAAAGGGAAACCATTATAAAAATCTTGTGTTGGATTTCTCTTTTCCTACTTTCTTTGTTTTCCCACAATTTATATTGTATTGTTTGTCTTGTTCTTGTTGATGTTAAGAATTTGGCGTGCTTATTCTATACTTATTTGTGCCATCCTATGTATAATTGAATGAGTTACTTTACACAAGTACTTTAATTTGTTATATCTTTTGTGCAAATATATTCATTAAACTATCTTAGGTTTGTTTAAGTTAAAATCATCCTATATTTTTCTAAGATCAAGAGTTTTTCGAAAAGAAATTTAAAAATTGTAAAAGATTTGAAAACACCTAATTCGCTCTCTCTTGGATGTGGGATGTCTTATCCTATAGAATATACTCAACAGCAGCGCCATTTTCTATATATTTCTTTAGCAAACTATATATATTTCTTTGTGCATCATTTAGAAAGTAAAATTCATAAAGCACTCCTATGATGCTTGAAAGGAGGTCGTAACATCTTCCTATATTGGACGGGTGAGTATTGCTTTGTAAATTTGCTAGGTAGTTTCTTAGATCATAGACAGTAATACTACCTCACTTATATGGATGTTTTGGAGATAACCCATTCAATAATTATAAATTTTACTTAAATTTATGGGAGAGTTCTTTACGTGGAGTTTGAATCAAAAGTTCTGCATTGATGGCTTATATTTATGTTTATATACAACATATTGAACCGAAGGAATCCATCTTAGAGTTGCTAAGTGTGTCATTTTACTGAATTGCATGGCACTAACTTCAAATCCTTATGCTTTACGGTGCCTATTGATTTATCAAATGTTCAATATTATCCTTTAATGAAACTTTCTTTCAATTTTGGTATACATCTATGTTACCCTATCCATTAGAAGATGACTTTAGGCTAGCATATATTTGACTACTTGAGGAAGGCTGATAGATTAATCCCATTGTTCATATTTTGCATGAGAACCCCTTCTTTCTTGTGATTATTTTTCTTTATGGCATTAGTTCCTGCTCTTGCACTTGGTAATATAATAAGTTTTTGGATTTGAGTGTTACTTTTATTCACCTGAGATTCGGTAGTTGATATCAAAATACGTCCTAACAAGTTGATGTGGAGCTTCGATTCAAAGAAGTTTATGCTTTACATATACTATGCAGTGAAGTTATATTCAGTTTTGATTGAAAGATACTTTTTCTTTCAATAATTTTATATGACACCTTTTATTTTTCTTCGAAAATGCTAAATAAAGTTTATTTTTAATGTGTAAAATAAAAGGTTAATTTATAGAATAATATTTACAATGAAATTTACTTAAACTTAACAAAGGCATAGGCTGTGGATGCACAGATTAATGATTAGTTAAAATAAAAAATGTAAATAAAATGCAATCTCTCTTAAATGAAAATTCAACGTTATTTAAAAAAAATAAAATTCTATTTTTAACCATGTTCAAGGGGGTAATATATCTAATATGCATGCTTTAGAAATCATTTAGATGATTTTAGTCAAATATTGTGTCTGTGAGATTTTCAATTTCTGATTAGAGAATTGTTGTACATACTAGTACTAGTTAATATTCTAGTGACTAGGATTAGTAAGCCCATCCTAGCCCATTTCATCTCAAAAATTCTATATTATGTGCAAAAGATCATGGATAGTTGTTCAAGGCTTTTTGATTATATATTTATAAGTAATAAAGTTCTCACACAAATGTAAATAAATTATGTGATAAACAATGTGTGCATATAGAATTTTTCAAAAAAAAATTCACCCTATTAGATTCAATATTATTGTTAACAATGCAACATTTTAATGGTTGGAATCAAATTCTATCAATAATATACAATATCAATTACACTTAATACTATTTTTTTTCTTTTTGTTATAATGTATATAGTAAAAAAATAACATTTATATACTTTAATTATAATATGTATTTTTATTTTTATCTAATAAAAAAATAATTATAATTTTTAAAATTTATTATTTTAAATTATATATAAATAAAATTAATAATTAACTTTATTTTATCTAAAAAGAGAAAATGAGTAGACGCTTGGTTTCACACCGTGAGACATTGGGTCTGTTTGGAAACTTGTTTTATTTTTCTATTTTTAAAAACAGTTTAGAGTTATTTTCAAAAATAATTTTTAAAACAGAATTTCAGAACAAAATTTTTAAAATTATTTTTAAAAATAATTTTATCAAACAGAATTTTTTTATTTTAAAAATTATAGATTATTTTTAAAAATAAAAAATTTATTTTTAAAAACAGTCATCAGGAACATTGTTATCCTGATGTCATGCTGCCTTATTTTCAAAACGAAAAGTATTATTGCATGGGCATTACTTTATCATCGGTTCATCACAAAAGAAAAATGGATAAACCCATTGAAGTGGCAAGATGCGATTGGACGGTTCCACCTGCGTACAGTGCAGCCTTCCACATTCAACATAGGCTGCCCGGAAAAATGCTTTCGGCTTCGAGTTCTTTTTGGATCTTTCCTATATCAAGTTATCAACCATTCTCGAATACTTTCTGGAACTTTTACGTTGTTACCTTCAACAAGCTTTCTCCTCCAGAGTCGAGCTTCCAACCCCACAACCGCTACTTTCAAAATTGAGCAAAAGTTCCGATTTTTCACACCAGAACTCAATTCCGACGTATTAATATCTGAGTCTTCTTTCTTTTCTAATTTCTAATTGATTCACCGCTGGGTGAATACAAAATGGAGGATTTGCCATTGCCTGCGCTCTTTGAACAAGCTCGCAAGATCCATACGACCGCTACTGAGTCCGGTGCTGATCAGGTACAAGATTGATTCTTTGTTTCACTGCTTTTATTGGGTTCCGGCAGGGCTTTTTTATTATTATTGTTTTTATATGGTTGGGAAGTGTTCATTTTATTGTTGATTTATTCAGGAGCTTGTGAGGAAAGGATGTGAGGCCTTGGAGAAGTGCGAGGACATGATAAGTAAGCTTGGTTTGTTCTCAACAAATGAAACCAAGGAGGATATTAGTACCACTAATCTTAAGTATACTCTGGTAATTATTTTTCTTACTTTTGTTTTTATTTCGAAATGAAATTTTTGAACGGATGATAAAATGGTTGTTTTAAGGGCCTGGTTCTTGAAGATTGATGAATTATTAGGCTCGGACCATTGGATTTAACCTTTTAACCGAGTCAGTATTTTTATATTGTTTACTTACTATGACTTTTCCTTCAGGTGCCATTTTATCTTGCTGAGTTAACAGAAAAAATAGCACACGATGACAGGCTGCAAATTCTTAAGGCTTCCGAGGCAAAACTAAAGGTTAGTTCGTGTCTGTAAATGAGGCCAGAAAAAGGACATGCGGCATGTTGACATAATTAGCACAGTTCTTATCGGAAATATCATTCTGTGAAAACTTGCTAAGAAATAACTTTGTGCAGGAATTTATCTCATTTTGTGAGGCAATGGAGATTGTCCCAGAAGATGAGTTAGAATCTTACAGGCAAGAGGCACCAAAATCTGTTGTTGACCAGAGGGCCAGAAAGGTTTTCTTTTCTTTCTGCCCTTTTTTGGGTTGATACTTCATTTTTATGACATACTGGCATTGTTTGTTAAAAAGTCATTCTTAAACCATTCACTGAATAGCATTATATGATGTAAAAGGGGATAAAATCATATAACTTGTTTTTATCACTGTTCTTGGATCCTACTGTGTAGATTGCTCGATTTAAACGTCAGAGAGCCGCTGAGTCAAAATTGTTGGAAATAAAGGAGCAGAAGGAGCGGCGGGGGCGTTCTACCAAAGCTGCAGCCTTGTCAACCCCTGTTGAGGCAGGAGAGGAAGAAGTACTGGATGATGATGGAGAAGAAGAAAGAGAGGTTTGCATTTTGATCCTTTAACTATGATGGGACAGTGCTACTACTCCTCTGTTATTCCTGCTTCATGCTGTTAGTTCATAGTGCTTGTTGATTGTCTTAGTAACAGTTTATGATTTAGTTTTGATAAAGAGTTAGCATTCTTAAACATACGGGGTATGCCTGTGTCTGACTTTGCAGAACCCAACTTCTTGTAGCTGCATCTCTATATTTTGTAATTTTTTAAGGCAGAACTATGTATAAAATGCCTTCAGGATTCTTTTACCCCTGAATCTATTGTCGATCCAACCTAAAGGATAGAGGTAAAATACAAAGATTGTAAACAAAAGGAAATACAGGGTTAAAATTTTTTGTATGGAGAGTTATTGAGTGAATCATGAATTGTCTGCATTGAGTGGTATAAAAAACTTGTATCAGAAAATAAGGAAGGGCTACTGTCTATATGGTGATTGTAAAAGATGCTATTCATTTCAAAGACTGGGCTTCGGGGTAGGCTTAAGAAAATGTTTTGTTGCTTTGTTGGACGCATATAAGTTGTGGTTAGCTTAGCTCTTTCAAGCACTGATGTGAAATGCCTTTATTTCATCTGTCCCTCTGTAGTGAACCTATATATAGTTCAACAGCATAGTACTTGCTTCTTATTGCTATACCTACTAATTGTAACATTGATTCCTCTTCTGCAGGCTTGGCTTACTACCATATCTTTGGCAATCTGCAAGGTTGGTTTTATAATTGTGCTACCTTTTCTCTTGTTTAAACTTCTCTCTCGTTTGTTCTTAATGTTTCTTCGTGTTATGTTCAGGCACTAGATCTGCTGGAAATGTTAAAGAAAGAGGAAGAGATGCTTTCTGCTATAAAGGAGAAACAATCTAAGGTAGTAATACATTAGGTGTGCGCTACTTCCAACAGCATAGTTAGATAAAATGTAGTCACCATTCAATAACAATGCACTCTGAAATGACATTGTTAGAATGCTTTATACAATTTTTTTTTTTTTTCCAGTCATAAGCATGTTATAAAGTAGCAGAAAAGAAGGCCTTTACCATCACTGTTTGATTTCTAATGAAGACATGATTTCTGAAAGATTATGGTGCTATTTTACCTGTTGATTCTGGGATATTTTGTTATGTGTTTACGAGCTCAAGTATACATACTTGAATCTGTTAGATCGTATTTGTTTCAAAGAGGAATAGGGAATTATGGAAGACTCACATTTCTCTTTTATTTGTTGTTCTTGTGATTTGCCGTGGTGTAGGATGGGGACAAAGAGTTCAGTAGGGATGTTCTTGATGAACGTGCCAAGAAAGCAGAGGCCTGGCATCGTGATTCTGCAGCACGTGCAAGGTACACAAAACCTGCACCACCAATTACATGTGCTACTTTTGCTCAGAATGTTCTAGAAGGAAGGGCAAATGTTTCACAGGCACATGATCACAAACACCAACCATTAATATTTGGACCAGCCAGCCTTGTGAATGGAAGCCAAACCAGTGAGCGGGAAAGAATGGCGGCTCAGGTGTTCCAACCTGGTTATAGGTACACCTATCAATCCCCTTTTACTCCCCACCCCCCCACCAACCCCCCCCCCCAACAAAAAAAAAAACTAAA
>JANHAO010001843.1:0-31241 GCA_026873985.1 Saraca asoca | reverse complement strand
CAATTCAAGTTGAACCACTTTAAAAAGCTGTGTCTCAAATTCTCTTTAACATTCTTATTCTGTTGTTTTATTAATTTTGATATCTGTTAATTTATTTTATTTGATTATCAATTCTATAGAACAAGTTTAAATAAAAAAAAAAGCTGTATACAATTCTCCAACGAGATAAGGGCAAGATCCACATTTAATTGAATTCCACACATTTAACTTTTGAGTTTTACCCACCAATCTTTTTATATCTTTGGGACCTAACAAAATAATTTATTTATAGCTTAACATAATTGATTTAAGAAACTTATTTGGATTAAATATGAATTAGATTACACTTACAAAAGATCCTAATTAATACCATAAAATTGCTATGTTTAAAGGTGGATCTCTTGAATAACATTAGGTTGACTTTAAACCTGCAATCAAATAACAAACACTAAATACATTGTTAGATTGTGATATTGATCAAAATTATTTTTTAACATCAAAGCTGAAGAAAGTATGATAGCAATGCTAATAATCTCTCTAGCAAGGCTAATAATCTCCCCTTTATGATTGGGGATAAACAATTTTAGATGGAGGGTCAAAGTTTATCAAAAAATTGAGTTTGAGTAAAGATAATCTCATCTTTCTTACTCATTTTTCTTATATCTCCCTTTTTCAATGAGGGTCAAAATTTTTTAAAAATTGAGTATTAAAATCTCACTTGAAATCTTTTCTTTCTCCTCCTTTTTCATTTAAAATCTAATTATTCCATTGAATATTAAAATCTCATTTTTCTTAATCCTCTTATAAAATCTAAAATCATTTATTACTCATTTTTCTTACTTGCTCCCTCTTTATCATCTAAAATCTCATCTGAAATCTCTTTTTACTCCCTCTTTTAGTACATCAAAAAGAAATAATACATATATACAGAATCCCTAAAAAGTGAAGTAAAAAAAACTTAAATCATATATAGAATCTAGAACATCAAAATACAATATCAAAATAATCATATAATAGGGGCAAAATGGGAATAAGGGACTTAAGTGAGTGAGAAAGAGAGAATTTTTGGTGGTTGCAATAAGAAAAACTGTGAAATGTGCTATGAATCGATTCATGGAGCAAATCCACATCAATTTAGAAATTGATTCATCCAGGCTAATAAAATTTTCAAGAATTTAGAAACTTTTCCAAAAGTTTAAAAATTTTGTGAATCAATTCATAGGAATTTTTTATATGTGAATTGATTCATAAACTCAAAGAAATGCCAAAAAAATTCAACTCGATTCATGTATCAATTCAGAGAGTCCTAAAAATAGTTTTCATGCAATTTTGTTCTAAAATGGTTAATAAATGATATGTTTACTAGTTCATGATCAATTTTGTTCTAAAAATAGTTTTCACGCAATTTTGTTCTTATCAAATACCTGTAAAACAAACATAGAGGAATCTGAGATGCCTAAGTTAGAATTTGCAAAGTAAAATATAGTTAAGCATAAAAGATAAAATTAGTATTTTGATATTTTTATATTTGTTCCTAGTCATGTGGAGAGAGCAACTACTATCCAAGAACTATAAATTGTTTTTTTGTCTAACAAACCTACAAAATAGAAATTACGCTTGCATAAGTGGTACCTAATGGATCTTGGGTCCATATTTGTTAGTAAACATAATTAGATTTCCTTTACAAGTAGATCCTTTAGGTAAACAAAGTAATTTCTCATTTGATTTCAAAATATAAGTTCCATTTCTATATGGACAATATCTAATATGATGTCCTCTTTAATTACAATAGAAGTAGTTTATGTAAGCAAAGTTCCTTTTTGTCTTTTGCTCTTTATAGCCTAATCCTTTCTTATTTTGAAAATTCTTTTGATTCCTTAACATGTTGTTAAGTCTCATCTCACTACTAGTAAAGCCTTGTAAAGCTTTGGTCAAGCTATTTATTTCAGATCTATAGGTTGTACATTGATCACAGACTTTACTTTCACTTAACAATTTTTTAGCTAAGATGTTTAAGTCACTATTCTCTTTTTCAATTTGTTTAATTTTCTTAAGCAAGCTTTCATTTTCAATGTTTGCATGGTTTAACTCTTTCTTAGCTTTTACTAATA
The DNA here is from genome assembly GCA_026873985.1 of Saraca asoca. Taxonomy (NCBI): domain Eukaryota; kingdom Viridiplantae; phylum Streptophyta; class Magnoliopsida; order Fabales; family Fabaceae; genus Saraca; species Saraca asoca. The sequence continues at coordinate 29,151 of JANHAO010001843.1, read as the reverse complement.
ATTCGTAGAGTTTAATGCATAACTTATCAATCTCATCATCACTAGAGCTAAAAAAAAAGTATCATATACCTCAATGTCTTCATCTTTTTAAGCAATGAGGCAGAGGAGTGCTTCTTTCTCATTTTCTTCTTCTTCTTCTCTGGAATCCACTTGCTCATCTCCCCAAATAGCTAAGTTGGCTTTCTTGAGGGATAACTTCCTTTTCTTCCTTTCATTTTCTAGCTATTTCTTTAGATATATAAGGTAGCCTGGTTTTATATGTCTAGGCTTCCTACATTTAAAACAAGTTGGAATAGTATTAGAAAATTTTCCTTGCTCCTTTTTATTTTGATTTCTTCTTTATGGAGCAGTTCTTCTCTTTTCTTTATTTCTATTTTCTTTAAGAAATCTCTGCAGTTTCTTCCTTAATAAGCCCATGTGAACTTCTTCACTTCCATATTCACTATTGTCTAATTCTTTTTTTTCATCATCAAATGTATTTGCAGCTTTTAGTGCTAAGGTTCTCCTTTTCTTATCATCACCATTCTTCTTATATCTTTTCAACTCAAGTTTATGTTCTTCCAAGTTGCCATAAAGCTCTTGAATTGTAGGCATTCCCATTTTAAGTGATTCTTTGATAGTTGTAACCTTAGGTTGCCATTCCTTTGTTAAAGACCTCAATATCTTATGCACTAGATCAGCATTATCAAAAGTTCTACCAAAAAGCATAAGATGGTTAGTAATAGCAGTAATTCTTTGAATAAGATCCTTAATTGATTCTTCTTCTTCCATTTTAAACATCTCATATTGGGAGACCAAGACATGAACCTTAAAGGCCTTAACTTGTGTTGTCCTAATGTGAGCTACTTCTAATGTGTCCTATATTTGTTTTACTATGACACAATTGAATATTCTTTCATATTCATTTAAAGAAAGAGAATTGAAATGATCCACTTAACTTTGGAGGCTAAGAGATGTCTTTTCCTTTACTCCTTAATCCAAAGAGATTTGGGTTTTGCTTGTGCAATCCCATTAATTAAAGTTTTTGGTGGATCATATCCATCCTCAACAATATCCCACATGTCTACATCAGTGGCTTCAATAAAATCTTTGTTTTTTTGCTTTCAATAGGTGTAATGCTGTCCATTAAAGCCAAAGGGCTTATATAAAGATGGACATTCAAACAAAAAAGTAAAACTGGAATCCATGATCCTCTTGAAATTAAAAGAGTATCAAGAGCCGAAGCTCTAATACCAATTGTTGGTCCCCTTTTGGTTTGGATTCTAGATGAATTTCAGTGGAAGTTTTGAAATCTTCTTTTTAATTTTTCAAAAGGAAATTATCAGAGTTTGTCTAAAGAATGTAATTACTTATATTGAAAGCTAGAATCAATTCTTATCATTGTTTTGACAAAAATTCAGATTGCAAGATAGTTTATCAAATATAATATGTGTAAGTAAAAATTAAAGCGGTAAAGTAAAGAACACTAGAATTTTTAAAATGGTTCCACTTCAATTGAAACCATAATTGAAGTGCACGTCCACTCCAACCAAATCCTTAACTTGATGGTCCTTTTTATTACTAAATACTAAACACAAGATTTAACTTGGCTCTAGCAAACTAGTTTTGATACAAACATTCATTACACCTTCTAACAACTATGATCAATCTCATAATTGGAGAAGATGCAAAGGAAAGATCAACCTCTTCCTTTGTATCTCAAATTTCTACACCCAAGAAATCTAAAATAGAAACATGATTTCAAGATAGAATACAATTACTTGAATTGAGATATGGATCTTAATTATCTAGTGTGTTCTCCTTCAATTTGATCCCAGAATAATTCAATATGATGAAAGTAGATGATGTAGAAATAGATTGGCTTATAGCTTTGTTTTCTCTTTGTTTTTGCACTTGTTGTCGTAGAGAAATTATGAAAGTTATGTTTGAAATAACTTTAGATAGTATTTATAATGTGGCAACTGACTTTTAAAAAATAACTAACTTTATGACTATGAATTGATTCAGAGCGGTTACTAACTTATGAATGAATTTGTCTATGAATATCATCAAGAACTTCATAACTGAATTGATGTACGAATCGATTCACACTATCATATAAAAGGTATGAATCGATTACCTAATCAATTAAGAAAATGTTGTAACTGTCGGTGAAAATGACTTTTCAAAATAATTCTTCATGAATTGATTCATATTCATTTCACAAGAATTTTAGTATAAATCGATTCGTGAATCGATTCACATAGTGAAAATAAGTTTTTGTAAAAATTTCACTTGTGAAAGAGTATCTAAAAAAACTTGGTTTGAAAATTTTTGGTTTTAACTCATTTCAAATGATTTATTTCTACCTTAACTACTTTAAGAAACTTATCTTGGTGAAATATGAAATAAATCACACTTACAAAAGATCCTAATTAATACAATAAAATTGCTATGTCTAAAGGTAGATCTCTTGAATAACATTAGGTTGACTTTGATCTTGCTCTTGCAATCAAATAACAAATACTAAACACATTGTTAGATTGCGATATTGATCAAAATTATTTTTCAACATCAAAGCTAAAGAAAGTATGATAGCAATGCTAATAATCTCCCTAGCAAGGCTAATAGACAATGTTAAATATATTATCAAATACATTGTTCTCAACATTCATTACATTAACATTATGGCGGACCAAGTTACTTCTCTAGTATGGCAAGTCCTAAAATATACTTTATTTAGTCCAATTGTGAGTGACCCTATACCTATGTAACCTTATTGGCCAAATTTTGATTAATTGCAAAAACCTGCAAATTCTCTCCCATAACTAGTTACCAGTAAGCCTAATAGGAGGGTCTAATCAATTTAATTTATTTTTTATAAAGGCATCTTTATTCCTTGTCAAAAGGTCATCAAAGGATTCAAACACATTCGACGACAATAGAACCATGATTGATTTCTTTCATTTTTCAACATGAATACATTACTTTATTCCTTGCATATTGGACAACCTAACTTGCCAACTATCATTCACCTGGAAAACATCCCATATTATCATAGGGTCAATAGCTTTCTAACCAAAATTGTATGGCATATGATGTTAACTCTTAGCCAACATGCTAACCTTACAATAAATTCTAGCCATACTTGGATAGATAAATGGAGCATTATGGATTTTATCACCCACATAACCAAAATCCTATGTGTAACATATTCGCAAGCAAACATGAGCGTGTAGTCAAAGCATTTATACATATTGAGTCTTAAAGAACACACCATATAATTAGTATCTAGTGTACATCAAAAAAGGATTTGTTAAAATATGAGAGGGATAACTCTATTTTATTAATATATACATCATTATAGGGTTTTGAGTGTGTAGAAAGGTTTTTAAGCCACCTTACTTTGATCCCTTGCCTATGCCACAGTATCCACCTAGGTCACCAGATGTAAGAACATTTTAATAATGGCACAAGTAAACATAATTTTTCTAAGTTAATATAAGGGTTTTTCTCCTGGCTCAGAAAGATTCTAATGCACTATCTCATATGGACGTGAAGATAAAAATCCAAGGATTGCAATCATGTAATTTTCTACTTGCACTGGACAAACAATTTATGATAAAATAACACAAATAGCTCCAAAATGGAAAAATTAGAAAAAAAAATACATAGGTGCATTTGCTTTCAAATTTGTACCACAGGGCCTCCTTTTCATGCTTGATTTTCTCACCATGTCTCATCCAAAATTCAGCATGTTTGCCTATCGAATTGGTTCATAAGGCTAACTTATGACATTTACCCCCACTTCAAATGTTAATGCCCACATTGATGCCTTAATTTGACGTAGCTTCCATGAAGGTTTCTCCTTTTAATCATTGGCTTTTTGAATTTTCACATGGGTTTTCAGCTTGCTCCACTCAAGCTACTCCATCGACAGCTCCTTGCTTGTCTCTTTGAGCTAACATTATTGGAGAGACTTTGATGAAGGGTACCCTTAACCTAACATAACTTTCAGGATAGTCATTAGTCTATTGCTTCTCAACTCCTCCTTTGACTTCCTCTTAGCTTTGTCACCTTGAACTTGCACTATTGAGCATTTGTTTCTCCTGTAACCTTTGGGTAGTTACCTCCACAAATTTGGTGTCTTAGGTGATGCTACCTCCATAGACTTTGTGTTCTACCTTTGTAGACTCTATTTCATTGCCCTAACACAAAGTTCCATACCATTATCTCCACAACTCTTAGGTTTTGTTGCCTCTACCACTTCTCCTATCCCACTACCTCTGCAATGTTCCAAATATTACCTTTACAACTTGTGTTTGATTCACTACCTTGGCAACTTGCAACACATTGTCCCTACACATCTCTTAACTTGCTACCTCTATAGCTTAAATGTGTGCTACCTCAATAGCTTATGTGCTTGCATCACATTTTAAATGTCTACTGATAGATAGCCCTACATCCAATGTCCTATTCCACTAATGTAAGAGACATAAGTCTCATATCTTATTCGCATGCAAATCCATTCTTGGTTGACAAAACATTGCTTACTTGCAAGTCCCATTCCTTGATCACAAGTCTGCTTGTATTAAGTTTGATCAATCCATTATACTTCACTATGCCACTTTCACACTCGATTGGATCCTCTTGACCCTTTTTAAATTGACACTTTCATGGTATCTCAACCATTATAGTCTTTTTAGAGTTGATGCTATCTAGTATCTTAACAATCACAACCCCTTTTAGGTTTGTACTCTCTAGTGCTAGTATTTCAAAGTAGATATAATCTTATATCTTAGCCCTCACAGCCACTTCTGTAAAGATTAATGCCCTCTCTTGGAACCTCTCAAGTGACATCATAAATGTTTAGGCACGCATAGACTAGTTCAAGTACATCCTCTTTATGGCTCCTCCATATCAATGACTTGATAGAGTTAAGCATAAAGCATCCTTCACTTTATCTCAAGCTTCACTTTGCTTGTGCATGAGTAATTATGAATCCCTTGGTCATTGCCATAAAGTTTGTCTTGTGACTATGTAGTACTAGTTTGCTATGCCTCAAGTCATTATTGCTACTCCGCCAAGCAAATATGTAGCTCTAGCTCACTACATTAAGTATCATTGCCACTTGTCTTATGGATAAGCACTACAACCTACTCATTATACCTACATGATAATGCACAATTGATCCCTCCTAGATTAACTCTGTCTTTTCTAGGATTACTCTTTTGAGTAATGTTTATGCTTTTTAATGTGATTTTGAACTCCTTGAATAAGATTTGTTTGCTTAACACATCATAATAGACGTGCCATCCCGAAGGATGTATCAACTATTTGTTGTGGTCACAATTTCTAGCATAACCATGGCTTTACACTCTAGGCTCTGCCGACAATTGATATGTCCCTCATGAACGTGATCAAGCTTTCTCTACAAAACCAAGGCTTCTCCTAGGCCTTTTTCTCACTAGATAAGTTGTCAATTCACACACTCTCTTAGGTGATTTTGCATTCTTTCCAATGTTACTATGAATGAATGCATAATCAATGTCCCTTATTATACAACAAGCCTATCAACTTCTACACACGCTTGCACTTGATGCACTATTAATGTTACCTTGAATGCAATAACTTGCATAATAGCCCATGAGTTGCTCTAACCTCTTGCATCCCTCTTGGTCAAGTCCTTAGCAGCATCTCTTCATTATTTTGACAAATGTCCGCTTCACTCACAAGCTCATATACTTTTGACAAGCCAAAACTACCAATTGTAGCTTGCCTAATCTGCTATCTTTGGCACAATTAGGCTTTGATACCAACTATCATGGGTTGATAGCTATCTAGATGAAATTGTGTGGCGTATAATGCCAACTCTTAGCTAACATGCTAGCTTTTTAATAATTTGAACCACACTTAAACAGATAAATAGGGCATTGTGGATTTTATTGCCCATATAACATGTTTGCAAGCAAACATAAGTGTGTAGTCGAAGCTTTCATGTATATTCATCTCAAAGAATAAACCATATAATTAGCATGTAGTGTATATGGAGAAGGAACTTTTAAAAATAAGGAGAGGGACAACTCTATTTTCTAATATATATCTCATTATATAGCTTTGAGTGTGTAGAGAAGTCTCTAAGCTACCACACTTCCCTAGCCCATGTCATACCTACCTGGATCATCGGACGTGCCCCCTAAAGAGCATTTTAAGCTAAAGTCCCAATGGCACAAGTAAACATACTTTTTCTTAGTTGACATAAGCGCTTTTTTCCTAGATCAGAAGGGTTCTAATGTGCCATCTCATATGGACCTGAAGATAACAATACAAGGATCACAACCATGTACTTTTCTACTCACATTGGACAAACGATCTATGCTAAAATGACATTAATACCCCTAAAATAGGAAAAATAAGAAAAAATAATACACAATCACATTTGTTTCCAAATTCACATCATAGGACCTCCTCTTCATGTTTGATTTTCTTGCTAAGTTTTTTTTTAAAGTCGAGCATGTTTGCCTACCAAACTAGTTCACAAAGCTAGTTTATGACACATATTAGAAAGTCATTAATTGTCCATATCAAATTTGCTTTCATGACAAAATTTTTCTTAGTGGAGATATCATATATTAATACACCCTTATGCCACAATAATAATAGCTTATCAATTAGTGGACAATTACTAGTCAATTAGGGGTTGTAGAAAAACATCAATTTTACTTTTAAGATTATTACAACTAGGAATGATCAATGTCAAGAACATATATGGAGGGGTATTGCACATATTTGAAGGGAGATTGTAAGGAGTGAAAATTACTGGTCAACATGAATTTGGTGTAGCAAATTGGCTATATGGAGTAAAGACATTTGAACATAGGTTAAGCCTGACATTTCTAGGCTTAGTAGCATACTAGGGATAAGTGTGAACAAAGTGCATCCATGTTTCTCTATTTGATGGATGGTATATTACTCCATCTATTATATGATGCTCATGGTGCCACTTCATGTGTGGCACTAATTTTATTGAAGCATGTAATCTCTAAAGTCTCAGAATAAATAACATATAATAAAGCCTTTTAAATGGTACTTCTTTCCTCCTACCTTACCAAGCCTATGCTATTTATAATGGGGAGCATCACAAATCTTTCATTGTCTTTCATTAATATCATCCCTATAGTAAATCATACAACTATTCACACAACAATCAACTTTTTTGTGCCCTAGGCTAAGTTTCTAAACTAATTTTTTTGGCTCCATACAAGTTACATGAGACAAGATTATTAGGTGGATGTGACTCTGAACAAAGTTGCATGATTTAATTAAAGCATCTCTATGGCTAATCAAAGTTTGATTTGATACTTAGCATTCTCATTGCCCATTGTTATAGGTATTCCCTAGGAAATACAAAATAAACTCACCAACAGGATGCAAAGCCTGAACACAGAGACCCCAGATCGAGGTCACTCAACAAAAATGATAGCACGCCAGTGGCAAGATCCGATCCCTGAGGATGGCTCCGGCTCGTTGAAGTAAGCACCTAAGATGCCCTCTAAGAAGCCTGCTGAATGAACTTGGTGAGCTTGATCAGTGCTAAGACAGTGAGTCGAGAATATGTACAAAGGTCCAATCAATAGCTAGAGACACGTATCCCTCAATCGACAGATCATTATTCAGAATCGGCACATCAACCCCCCAGATATCCGACAATGATTTGTCTAGCATTTATTATTTGACGTCAAGCATTTAATGCCTAGAGTGGTGTATGTAATCATTCTGTTGTTTGTAAAATTACACTTGTAACCCTTCCTGTGTTTATAAATAGCCATAAAGAATCGCTACATGAGACAGGAGAGAAACTGGCATGCAAACACTCTGTTTGAATAGAGAAGAATCTCAGCGAGAGAGAGCATAATTGTAGCCCTGTAAAACCATAAAAGAACCATTGTTTTTCAGTTGAAAATATAGTTCAACGTGGACATAGGAGCCTAAATAGGCTTTAGCTAAAACATAATAAAACTCTGTGTCCATCACTTCTTCTCCTTCCCCTTTTTTCCCTTATTTTTCCTGGTCTATACTTGCATTATTAGTTTGCAATTTGGGGTTTCAAGAACTGACCCTGTTGATTGAAATATTGGATCCTTAGAACCAAATTTCACCATTAACATTTTGGTGCCCACCGTGGGGCCTTAACTGCATTTTCTTCTTGTTTGATTTACTAACTAACTACAATGGCAAGAGGAAGGATCGTAAGGAGTTTTGGCGTAGTCGTTGCCTACCCAAATGGTCTTGTACAACAACAAGGAGAGATGTTGCCAGCTGGAGGCCCAATTTTTCCTACAGTAGGAACTTCTACAACCCCAATGGTAGGCACTACCTTTGGCATGACACCTTCCTCCTATCAACCTACTGCCTTTGGCACGAATAAAGTTTGAGCATGGTTCCAACATCAGGAAACACTTGAAAATATCATGAAGGAGTTAGTCGATGTCATAAGGGCATTGGCTCAAGCCCAAGCGCAGGGCATGCAAAAGCAATCTGAGGATATTGCACCTGAAAGAGAGCCCTATTAGTAAGGGGGTCAGTAGGAGAAGGTTGTTAGAGAAGAATATCAATGATCCGGCTTGATCCATTGGTCTAGCTTGTGACTGAGATCGCAAATCCATCGGACCCATAAAGATGGACAAGAAGATGATTAGTAGCGCCTTGGAGAAAAGCTTGGGTGAAACTGACAACGAACATAAGTCAGAGCACCACTATCCAAATCATGAACACAATGAAGGGTGCAAAACCCATGATCACCACTTTTGCAGTCGAGGCAGTGTCAGGAGCCATCAAAACACCAGTCTTCGGTCAGGGACTCCAGACCTAAAAATTAAGGAATTGCTGAAGAGGGTCCGGCAATTGGAAGAGCGACTCGCTACTCAGAATTGTCAAAATCGTTATAAGGAGAGATCATCTTTCACTCAAGAAATTGAGGCTGAACCTCTCCCTTAGAGGTTTAAAATCCCAAGTATCCCATTATATAATGAGGATAGCGACCCGTACAACCATCTGGATGCGTTAAATGTCCAGAAGGACCTCCAGGCCACTAATCCACTAGTAAAGTGCTATGTCTTCCCTGCTAACTTGGGAGAGATACCTCGTACATGGTTCAGGAGCCTCCATGCTTGAAGCATTCGTAGTTGGGAAGAGTGCCAAGCAAAGTTTCTTAGCTAGTATTGGGCATTAAAAAGGTAGCTTATGCCGTCCTGCCACCTTGCGAAGGTATTTGAATGAAGGGGTGAGTCACTAAAAGACTACATTACCCGATTCAAGCTTGAGGTCAGTAACATTGAAAGCCCTTTTAATGAAAGCATTCTTACGGCCAGTTTAGCTGGGTTGAGAAAAGATAGTAAGCTTTATGAAAGTATATATAAGTCCCCAATGAAAGACTTAGGGGAGTTTTACAAGCGAGCAACAAAAGAAATTAGATGGGAAGAAACCTTTGGCTCAAAGAGGCCTAACCAAAAAGAGGAATCAAGTGGCTCAGGCCGAGGCAAGAAGAGGGGAGATAGCAGGAACATAAAAAATGACCAAACGGGAAGATTAAATAGTCAAGTCATGAAGAAAGCCAGGGGTGAATGACTTCCATACCAAAGGCACTACGATAGCTACAATATCTTGTCAAACCTCCCAGATCAAATCTTCGCAATGGAGAGGGATAATGAGGACTTCAGAAGACCCAGCCCCATAAAAGCTCCCCTCAAAAGAAGAAATAAGAATAAGTTTTATGCCTATCATAATGAGGTTAGGCACAATACCTCATATTGTTGGGCACTTAAGGATGCCATCAAAGACCTCATTAGAAGAGGTCACTTAAGAGAATATGTGACCCGACCTTCTGGACAACGACCTCTACGGTCCCTACATCTAGCTCAGCATTAGCGATGGCCAACTTTTGAGAACGAAGTAACGCCCTCGATAAGGACCATATTTACCATTCATGGTGGATCGCACATTGCGGGAACTTCAAATAGGTCCCACGAGTGATACATACGGGAGGCAAGGCACATACTGATTATGAGGAGTGATGAAACTGGTGGACTGGCAAAGAAAGTCAGGATGAGCACCGACTGCATCACTTTTATTGGCAAAGACATGCGAGGAGTGCATTTACCGCATAACATGCTATGGTTATATGAGCCATGATTAGTAACATTAACATACGGAGAATCATGGTCAATACGGGCAACTTGTTTAATGTGATGTATCGACAATGTTTCAATTAGATGGGCATAGGCCCCAGTCAACTCAAACTGTCTCTAGAGCCCCTCTTTGGCTTTATGGGGGATGAGATGGTCCCAGTCGGATGAATCAAGCTCCTCATAACCCTTGAAGATTTTAATTGTCAAGCCATTACCCTAGTCAATTTCCTAATTATAGACTCTCCCTTAGCATACAATATGGTGTTAGGGCGGCCAATGATGAATGAACTAGACACGGTGATATCACCCAAAATGCTCACCATAAAATTCCCAACCCCGAATGGAGTTGGGTGTGTATGAGGGGAGCAAGAAGTAACTCTATGGTGCTACAGGGATACGGTCAAAATAGGAGAAAGGAGAAGGAAAGTTGGCATAGTCTCTGGAGGAGAACCACAACTCGCGAGCTCAACCGGCGTAAGTAACAACTTGGATCCTCACAAAGTGGATGATAAAAGGGCAATGAATCCAACCGAAGAGCTTGAAGACGTTTGGTTAAGTGAGGCTAATGCTAGAAGGTGCCTCAAACTGGGTAAAAACCTATCTCTAAGCGTGAAGATGGAGCTCATGGAGTTCCTCAAGGCGAATATTGATGTCTTTGCTTAGAATCATGAAGACATGGCCGGGATTGATCCAAAGGTCATGTCACATAGGTTAAATATTAACCCCAACCATAAGCCGGTATAACAGAAGTGTAGACTGATGACTATCGAATGATATGAAGCACTTAATGAGGAAGTAGATAAGTTGTTAACAAACAAGTTCATTCGAGAGGTTTACTATCCCACTTGGGTGGCCAATCCCGTTTTGGTGAAGAAGAAAAATAGGAAATGGAGAATGTGTATTGACTTCACAGATCTTAACAAGGCCCACCCCAAGGATAGTTTCCCCTGCTAAGGATAAACCAATTGGTAGACGTAACAGCAGGACACGAACTCCTTAGCTTCATGGATGTAAACTAAGGATACAACCAAATTCTTATGGCCCCCTAAGATGAAGAGCACACCTCATTTATTACTAACTAAGGGTTATCTTGTTATAAGGTAATGCCCTTCAGACTAAAGAATGTCGGAGCAACCTGCCAGCGGCTGGTAAACATAATGTTTAAAGAGCAAATCAGAAAGACAATGGAGATGTACATGGATGATATGCTGGTGAAGTCAGAATGAGTCACCAACCATATTCGTGACCTGGGGGAGATGTTTCAAATCCTGAGAAAATATCAAATGAAGCTAAATCCACACAAATGTGCATTTGGGTTCGCTTTTGGAAAATTTCTTGGCTTTATGGTAAAAAACAGAGGGATTAAAGCCAACCCTAAAAAGATATGAGCCCTACTCGACATAAGATCCCCTACGGGGCCTAAAGATGCTCAAAGCCTTAATGACTAAGTTGTAACACTAAGCAGGTTTATCTCCAAAGCAACAAATAAGTGCATCCTTTTCTTCGACGTCTTGAAAAAGGAAAAAAGGTTTGAATGGACAGAATAATGCAAGATTGACTTCCAATAGCTTAAATAGTATCTTGGGCGAGCTCCTTTTTTGTCAAAACCAAAGGAGGGTGAAAAGTTGATCGTCTATCTAGGAGTATCCCAGTATGCCCTTAACATAGCTTTGATGTGAGAAGAAGGAAGGCTCAGTTTCCCATTTATTATGTGACTAAGAGATTATTGGACACGGAGACAAGGTATTCCCTGATGGAGAAACTTGCTTACTGCCTAGTGATTGCCTTGAGAAAGTTGTGACCTTATTTCCAAGCACACAGTATCGAGGTACTAACATAGTTCCCATTAAGGCAAGTCTTGCAAAAGATGGATGTTTCAAGACATCTCCTCAAATGGGTAATTGAATTAGCCCAATTTGAGATTAAATTTAAGCCCAGACTAGTGATTAAAGGACAAGCTTTGACAGATTTTATAGTAGAATTCACTGGCCCTATGCAAGAGGAGATGGAGGCACCGAAACTTCCATGCTGGGAGCTATATGTCGATAGGTTGTCCAGCAAGCAAAGAGCCGGGGCAGGGGTGCTCCTTATCAATCCAGAAGGACATAAAATCCTTTGTGTGCTAACGTTCAGCTTTCAAGCCATGAATAATGAAGCTGAATATAAAGCTTTGTTAGCTAGACTATGGCTAGCCAAAGAGGTACGAGCTGAGAAAATAAAGATTTTTAGTGATTCTCAGCTCATGACTGCCTTGTGCGAGGAGAATACCAAGCTCAAGGCTCGAAAATGGCTGCCTACTTGTAGAAGGTCTAGGAGCTATTAAAGTCATTTCAACATTATGAGGTTGACCAAATACCACGGGCCTAGAATGCACATGTCGATGCTTTGGCCTACCTTGCTACGACCAAGGATGCTAACTTCCTGGGTGTAGTCCCAATAGAACTCCTCTTGTCCTTGAGCATAGAACAAGAGGATGTAGTCATGACAATTGCCAAGAGATTGGGCTCCTAAATGAATCCGATCCTGGACTATTTACAAGAGGGGAAGCTACCAGATGATAAGCTCGAGCCCAAAGATTGCAAATTTAGGCAGCCTAATATTGCATCTACGATGATGTATTGTACAAGAGAGGGTTCTCCACCCCACTTTTAAGATGCATTGACGGCCCAGATTATGATACTATCCTTAAAGCAATTCATGTTGGCCATTGTGGAAATCATGCTGGGGGGATGTCTCTAGCTCAGAAGGCCCTCCGACAGGGATTCTATTGGCCAATGATGAAGCAGGACGTAATCAAACACATCAAAAGGTGCGATAAGTCTCAATGATTCGCGACAATCCTATGAGCCCCATTGGCCTACTTGTGGTAAATAGTCAGCCCATGGCCCTTCGCAATCTAGGGGTGGACCTTATAGGGCCACTGCCTACAGCTCACGGAAACTACAAATATGTAGTAGTAGTTGTGGATTATTTCACTAAATGGGCAGAAGCAAAAGAGCTCGCAAAAATTTCATCTACAAAAATTATTAAATTTGTTTGGAATAATATCATCTATAGATTTGGAGTCCCCCAGCAAATTATAACAGATAATGGGACTCAATTCAACAGTGAGCAGTTCCTCGAGTTTTGTAATAATCTTGGGATTATGAAGAGCTTCTTGGTCATGGACCATCCATAAGCCAATGGGTAAATAGAGGTTGTCAACAAGATAATAAAACATATCTTGAAGACAAAGCTAGAAGCTAAAAAGGGAGCATGGGCAGATGAGTTACCAAAGGTACTTTGGGCTTACAGAACTACAGTTTGTAGTACCACTAAAGAAACTCCCTTTGCAATGGTATATGGTTCTGAAGCAATGATCTCGACAGAGCTAGAGGTGGCGTCACAGTAAAGGATCACATTTGATCTGGAAGATAACAATCAGTTGCTCACTGCAAGTCTAGATCTCATGGAGGAAATGAGGGAAAGAGCCCACCTAAGAGTCGCAACCTACCAGCAGCGGGTCGCGAGGTACTATAACTGAAGGGTTTGACCCATAGCTATAAACTTGGCGATCTCATTTTACACTTAGTACTTCCTGGTGCATGCAAAGCCAATGAGGGGCCCCTAAGGCCAAACTGGGAAGGCCCATACCTCATCAAGAAGGTCATTGGTCATGGAGCCTACCATCTGGCTGACATGGACGAAATAGAATTTCCTTGAGCCTAGAACACTACTCACCACTGAGCTTTTTATTGGTAGGAATCTGAACCTTGTAAATTACTTAAAACTATGTGAAGATGCATTGAAATTTTTATGTACATATCAGATTATTTTTTAATAAAATTCCAATAAAGTTTCATGAAAGATGCTAGCCAGATCGCAATCCATTAAAGTCATTATTTGTGACAAAAAAATTTTGGATTGTACTAACAAAACGGTCAAGTATAGGATTGTGAAAAAATAAATCGGGATGTTGGGAAAATCCATACAATAGAGTGGGGTACATAAACACATTTAGAAGACAAGAAGCAAAAAATTTACAAGTTACAAAAGTTGGGGCCTAAGGAGTAGACTCTCCAAGAACTGGACTTTCATGAGCAGGATCTTCATAAGGTGAAAAGTCAACAGGAGCGGCAGTAAGGTCATCTATTGTTTTACCTCCAGAGGCATCCACAAGCTGAGAACCACCCTCCATTTGGGTAGAACTCTCAATAGGAAGAGCCCTGACAGCAGACTCTATGTCTTTCTTAGAAGAACTAGCCCTAGCTACCCTCCTCTTCTTGAAATGCTCCATGGTTGCGAGAGCCTCCTCACCAAAGAAAGAGAAGTCTAGCTCAGGATGGTGCTTCCACAAAGTGTAAAATAACATAGAGCTAGTCTTGGACTCTACTTTCTTGGTGATCTCCATGACCAAATGGGTGGTCTCTGCCCTGACCTTGGTGGCCTCCTCCTTTGCCACTTCCAAATCTTTCATGATGGCTTCCACTCATCTTTCGGCTTCCTTGGCCTATAGCTCAGTTGAAATAGCATGTTGCTCCGAGACTTCAGCCCACTAAGCTAGTAATCAGTGCATTGGAGAGCCTTATCCAAGTCAATCTTCACTTTGGCTAAATCTTTGGTTGTGAGACTGAGATTCAAGGCAATAGCCTCATGATTTGCCATTTCATGGGATAAAGTGACCTCTGTGTCCTTAACCTTCCTCTTAAGTTCTAGTGCTTTGATAGTGGCAGCTCTCCACTAGTCTCACGTTCTTCTTACCCTCGGCCTAGAGTGCCTCATCCACCTTCATCATAGTTAACACATTCTAAAAGGCCAAGCGATCTAGTTAGATCATGGAAACAATAGCAAAATGGGGGCAAAGAGATATCACTTACTACTAAGCCAAAGTGGATTCCATAGCCAATCAATCTCCTAACAGAGAGATCCTCAGACTCCAGCACTTTGATCCTCTTATAAGGCCCCAAAATCTTATCGATGTGGTCTACTAGGACCTTCGCATATCCTTCCATCTTACAACCAGACCTGGGGGATCGCTCCTCAATACCAACCCTTAGTGTAACCTTTTTTTTGAATAGTCACCTTCCTCCCTTTGTCCACCTTTTGTTTTTTTGGTCAGGGACTTGGGAAGGGTAGTGACCTCAACAGCAACTACCACTTCAAGGTAACGAGAAGGAGCTAGGTCCTGCGATGGAACTACTATCGAAGTCAAAGGTTGGCTTTCAGCCACGGGGGTGACATCAGCATTAGGGGCCAATGAAGCTTCTTCCTCATCAGATGAGAGGGTCAAGAAGATAAGCTTCATTACTTCCTCATAGTCACCAAAGTTTGCTGGATCAACTTCCTTTACCCTACTAATCCTTATCTCCCAAGTAAGCTCGATGTTCAGGTCCAGAGCAATTTTACAAGAATAGAGAAGGCTATCATCAAAGTGAAGTTATTCTGAAGATTGTTTGAAGCAACAAATTGGTTTAGTATTCCAAAGTCCTTAGTCCCAAGAGTTGGATTCTTGCTGGTCCCTTCTGCAAAAGGAAGCAAAAGTCAGTATCAAGAAAGTAGATATAAATAAGCTAATAAATTTACATGCTTTCAGCCTACTCACCAAGGATATGAACAAAATTGAAATTCTGAAGCTTGTGCAGGGATGGGCATGAGACATAAAACCAGCGGGTCTTATAGTGACCCATGTTGGATCTCCCCTTGGCCTTCCCATATGGAAGAACCTTCTTATGCTTTGTCAATCGCGCTGAAAGGTAGTACAGCCCAGCTGTTGTGCTCGTGCATTTGTGGTGGTACAGATAGCACAAAACCTAGGCTGATGGTGGTGTAAAACCTTTCCTCGAGTAAACCAATGCCAAAGAGACTAGTTGAGTATAAGAGTTTGGGGTGAGTTGAAATGGACTAAGTTTCACCCTATTTAGGAAGCTAATAATGAATGGGTGAATGGGAAACCTAAGCCCCACAATAAGGTGAGGAAAACTGATGGTGACAAACCCTTATGGCGGGTAACGAGTGTAATCATCTGAGAAGGGCACCATGACGTGACATCCTTTATGAAATTGGTATGTTCGAACTGCGGACTGGAGATCATGGTAGCAGACAAATGATGCATGCAAACTGAATGCTTAGTGACTAAAAGATTGCTGATTCATAACAACTCCATAACCCTCAATGGGATCAGAATGAGCGGCAAAGCCTCCAGTAGCCTCACCACTCCCCAAGATTGCCTTATCGAGATGATGCATCCCCTCCATGTTCAGAGATGTGGAGCTTGATTCATCACTTTGAACCCTAATTTGGTGACGGTGACATTCATGACCTGTGCTCATCTACATAAAGGAAAAAGAAGTGGTCTGGTTGCTGCAAGTGGACCCCCTCAAGGACCAATGGTTTCCTATGTGACAGGCCATGTATATCCTAGGTCACCATACCTAAGGACTCGAATTTCAAAAAGCAAAAGGGAGCTAAGCAATTGAATCATAAGAATTTAGAAAGTAAAAAATTTGAAGCAATAAATCAAAAACCCTAAAATCCACCAATAGATCGACTGAATGTACCAAGCTAGACAGGAAAGAAAGCACACAAGCAGATAACAATTGCTAGCACCAATCGATGATATACAAGTTTCATGCTAACTATGGAATAGTAAAACCCAGAAATAATAAGATGCAAAAAGACTCACCATAGTTAACTGAAGTAAAGTGCATGTGAAGAAGCTTTTCAGGGAACAAAACTTAAACGATAGCCAGAGGATCGAAACGATGCACACGACAGCAAGTGGTGGAGAACGATTGCAGGAAATGGTGGAAAGGACAAGTATTGTAGTTTCAAATGACAAAATGAGAGGGAGAAGAAAGCCTCCTTCAGTATAAGAAACACATATCGTCACCATTAAATCTGGGGACCGTCCAGCTACCTATGATCCAATGGTATGACAAAAATTGGCAAAAAGTCGATAGTGGCATGACATGCAGACCTATTAAGGATAGATGTAATCATGACAAACTAAGAGCAGAACTGCAAGAGTAGTAGGCACAGCTCACGCAAGGGGGGAGGCATGCCAATCGGCTTGCAAGACAGTGAACAGAGGGTTAAAACCCCAATTTACTCCATGTCCAAGAAATGCCTTGAGCACTAGACTCATGCATAGATAGCATCAAAGTAGAAGTGACCTCACCCAACGATCGAGTTGTGCCTGGTTGGGTTTGAGGAACAATATTAAAGTCCTAATGATCAAGGTTTACCCAATCAGGTTCGAGGACCTCACCCGACAATCGAGGTATGCCCGATCAGGTTCAAGGAACAATATTAAAATCTTGATGATCGAGGTCCGTCCAGTTAGGATCAAGAGATAATAATCTCAACCTCACTTGACGATCGAGGTCCGCTTAGTTAGGTTCAAAGACATCACTCGATGATCAAGGTACACCCGATTGGGTTCGAGGAACAATATTAAAATCCTAACGATTAAGGTCCATTCAGTCAGGATCAAGGGATAATAATCCTAACCTCACCTAACAATTAAGGTCCACTCGGTCAGGTTCAATGACCTCACCCGATGATCGAGGTACACCCAATTGGGTTCGAGGAACAATATTAAAATCCTGACGATCATGGTACGCCTGATCAGGTTCGAGGAACAATAGTAAAATCCTGATGATCGAGGTCTACCCAGTCAGGATCAAGGGATAATAATCCCAATCTCACTTGACGATTGAGGTTTGCCCAATCAGGCTTGAGGACCTTACCCGAAAATCAAGGTATGCTTGGTTAGGTTCAAGGAACAATATTAAAATCTTGACAATCGAGGTCTGCCCAACAGGATCAAGGGATACTAATCCTGACCTCACCTGACGATTGAGGTCTACCTGGTCAAGATAGAGGACCTCACTCGATGATTAAGGTACACCTGGTTAGGTTCAAGGAACGATATTAAAATCTTGACGATCGAGTTGTACCCAATCAGGATCAAGGGATAATGATCTTGACCTCACCTGATAATCGAGGTACGCCTGGTCGGGTTCGAGGAACAATACTAAAATCCTGATATTCAAGGTATGCCCGATCAAGTTCAAAGGACAACCTTAAGATAACAAGAGGATGTGACCAACCAAAAAAACCACAAAAAGACTTGACCATACTGTAGACCGCGAATAAGGATTTTGCTGATAAATTACAACTCCCAGTCCATATAGTGAACTGAGAGTTAGGGGCCTTATGTTATAAGTATTCCCCAGGAAATACAACATAGACTCGCCAATAAGATGCAAAGCCCGATCACGAAGACCCCAGATCGGGGTTGCTCAACAAAAATCATAGCACGCTAATGGCAAGACTCGATCCACTAAGGAGGGCTCTGGCTCATTCAAGCAAGCACTTAAGATGTCCTCTGAGAAGCCCGCTAAATGAACTTGGTGAGGTTGATTAGTGCTAAGGCCGAGAATATGTACAAAAGGTCCAGTCCATAGCTAGAGACATGTATCCCTCAATAGCATATCATCATTCAGAATTGACACATCAGCCTCCCGGATATCTGACAATGATTCACCCAGCATTTATTATCTGACGTCAAGCATTTAATGCCAGGAGCAGCATATGTAATCATTCTGTTGTCTATAAAATTACACTTGTAACCTTCCCTATGTCTATAAATAGCCATGAAGAATCGCTACATGAGACAAGAGAGAAACTAACATGCAAACACTTTGTTTGAATAGAGAAGAATCTCAATCAGAGAGAGCATAATTGTAGCCCTGTAAAACCATACAAAACCATTGTTCTTCAATTGAAAATATAGTTCAACGTGGACGTAGGGGCCTAAACAGGCTTTAGCCAAACCACAATAAAACTCTGTGTCCATCACTTCTTCTCCTTCCCCTTTTTTTCCCTTATTTTTCCTGGTCTATTTTTGCATTTTTAGCTTGCAGTTTGGGGTTTCAAGAACTGATCCTGTTGACTGAAATATTGGATCCTTAGAATCAAATTTCACTGTCAACACCTATGACAACTAGTATGATTGTTGCATCCTAACCATAATGGTTATTGGCCAGCTTCTAACATATATAAAACTTTTAAGATTCTCTATTTAGGGACCCCTCTTGGTTAGATTGAAAGTTATCTCCTAAGTACGAATGACCAATATCAAAGAATATATTCTCAAACCTATTAGATGCCCCTGTATCATACATTCCCCTAACATTAGATCGAACTCCTTTATAGCCAATTGTTTGTAGATCAAATTCACCATGATTAGTCTAATACCAATAATTATCCATAACCCATGCTTGTAAAGGCAAATTTTCACATTGTCTACAAGATAAAATCTCTTGTTTTTATGCTTTTTGCATGGACAACTAATTACACTATCTTTTTGATAGCTTGGTTGTATTGCATGAGAAACAAACCTTTCAATGCTACTCAGAAACTCATATGTATATCAACCACCATCATTGAGAAATCTTTTATACATCTACTTATGATGATCTAGGCACTCGCCCATCTGGATTCAAATTAAACTAACTATCAAAGACTTGTCCTAACTTTTTCTAACGATAATGCTTATTGATAAAAATAACAAGTTGTCCTTTATAACATGTTTTTCTAAAACTATAAGTATAATTAAAATACATAATTAATTAAAAAGTCCAATTATAAAAATACAATCAATTACAATTAACACCTCGTTACGCCTTAACAAGCAATCATTTAAAATCCAATTCAACTGTCATACCTAGAGCCCATTCTCCTTCTTCAACTTTTATGTATAGCAATAAAATAAATTATTGATTAACAAATTTACCTATGAAATATGCAAGTATGCAATCTCAATTACCAAGTAACTTTAGCAATCAATGCTCACTACTACTGCTTCCACTATACAATCTTCAAGTTTCCAACTCCAATTAGGTATGTAATAGCTTGATTATTTTCAAAGGGAAAAAAGTAGAACTTAGAAAGTGGTTAATAAAATGAGAACAACACATGAATTATGTTATGCAAATGAAGTATGAATAACTACAATGTAAAAAATTATTTGGTTGTGATAAGTAAGTGTTAAATCTTCACTAACAAGAGAGCAAATGAGAGCTCTACGGAAAGGCCTTGTACATACATGCTCTAGAAAGATCTAGATAATTCCAATTGGAAGACACAAATGAAAGTACTAAATGGGGTTTTGGTCCCATTAGGAATAAGATGTACTATACCATTCATAGATAAAAAAAAAAGTTAAAATAGTATTAACTCTAGTCTTAAAACTATTATAATGATGTGGAGTCAAATTTAAGTATTCAAACGTCAATAAATTAGAATCTTTTTTATACTAGATTTTAAACTCTACGTGTATGTATTGTAATAGAATTTAAACATCTAATCTAAGATTATTAAAACAACTCCAAACTTTATCATTATAAAAAAAATTTAAGTACATATTATGTAATATACAAAATAAATCAAATAAAAAATTTACATGTAAAATAACTAATTGATAGCATTAAGTACAATTATATATGAATTGATACCTGACTTATTAGAGTGTGTGAATTCTCAACACCAATTCATTTCAATAACGTCCAGAATACATAAAATGAGTATGAAGAATTGATTGTTTTGAAAATTTTAGTTTAAATTATTTTTACAATATTGGTGCAAATTGACCTTAATTGAATACCTGAGCATTGTTAAATCAGAACAATGTTAAAAAAAATTGAAGAAAATTATATTAGTGTAAAGAGATGAAGCAAAACTAACACAAACCCATAGCAATAAACAAAGTGAAAAAGGCATTTAAATGATTAAATGCTAAAGGTTTAAGATTAAAAAGCACTAAACTTTGCATAATGAAGAGAGTGACACTCTGTTTCAAAAGCACATATTGTTGTGAGCTCCTATAGTAAATTAAAATACATTTAGTAGACAACAAAGATGAAATTAGAGAGAGACGATTCAAGAGTGCAAATTAGCCAAAAAATAAGTTACCATTTGTTTCAAAATGTGCCTTGTTCCCAAAAAGAAGTATTTTGACACTTTCAATTGCTTTTGTACACCTCTAAATAAATCATTTTTATTCAATCAAAAGGACATATGAGAAAGGCAAAAGGTTGTTCTCTTTCTCCAAAGGAAAAGCAATTTCCTAAAAGGAATCATTTGGTTGACTATTGTCAACTACCTTGCTTGAAGAATAACCATCTATGCTATTACCTGCCTAACAAAAATAACAACCAACCTAGCCTAGCCATAAGGCAACAAATCTCTAATAAGGATCTATGTAAATAGTATGAGAGAGAAAACTAGACTCCACAACATGAATACCTCTGTAGTTCTTGATTTTTATTGCCATGTATAGATGGTGAAGGAAACAAACTGTGAGTAATTCTTCACCAAATTGTAAATCCTGGTAGGCTCTTTGAATTCATATTTGTCATCCATCTAAATTGTTAAGAAAATAATTGGGGTTTATGTTGTTAAAAAAATAGAGGCAGGTTAGAGAAAGTTTGGAGAGAACATAAATAATATAATTAAATAAAAAAAGACTGTTGAATTACATTGAGAGATTTAATCATACTCCTCTATTTATATATAACCTATACAAAAAGTAGAGTTCTAATAAAACTCAATAACTTATAGACCTATCTAAACTTATGACTTATATCTAGTATTATAGTCTAACTAAATAGCCTAATAACTTATTAGTCATATATTCTATCTCTATTTCCTAACACTCCCCATCAAGTTAAAGCTTCCAAAGCTTAAGTTTGTTACATTAATTTAAACTTTTTTAAAAAATAAAATATAGTAATAAAAAAATATCTATAAAGAAAACTTGACAAACTTTAAATTGCACATACAACTTGTAACAAACACATCATGTAGACAACTCCTCCTAAACCAAACACTTAGACCCTAAAAATAATGCCAAAGCTTCGATAGATACAACTCCTAGAAGTCTTTAGACAATTACCCCTAATTGCTCTTTTAACCTTCTTCCAGTTGTTCTTTATGACACAAGGTACAAATGACATAGCTTCTAGAAGTCTTCTACTTGCTTCTATTGATATGCACCCTAAACTTCCTAACTGGTCCTCAAAATCACCAACATTTATAGTTGGAATTATGCCAAAACTACCAATACTACCACAAACCATGTTGCTCCTAAGTTGTATTCATTAAAGCCAATTCTAAGATATTAAAGCAAGTCACACAACCAAATTAGTGGTCCAAACCACTTGATATTGATGATAACCTCACCAAATTAGACCTGTGCAAACACAAGTCAAGCCAAGCAATGCTCTAAATCACATGAAGGCATCAAAATTCACTAAACAATCATCCAAATCACATGAAGGCACCAAAATTTCCCAAATAGTGGTCCAAATCACATGAAACACCAAAATTTACCTAATAGTCCTTTAAGTCACATGAAGACACCAAATATCACAAGTCACTAAACAACCTAAAATTAACCCAAACTAAATTAAAGAAGATAACCAAAGCCAATTTCAATCAAAACTGCAAGTTAGCAGCCAAAACAACCAACCCATTACTTAAATCACTTAAAACTTCACAACTTAGAGGCAAGCTAACCAAAATTACACCAAAGAATGTTAATTCATCAAACAATAGTCCAAATAGCATGATAGCACCAAAAATAGCAACAAATAAGTCAAAATAACCAAATTAGAGCTAATTAAACTTGGACTCAGCACTAACTTGCTAACTTAGCTTTAACTCACTTGGTTTAACACCATCTCTATCAAAATCACTCTTACAATTAACATATGCTTCCTCATCATCACCAAACATAGCCAACTAGATCTAAGCTTTTAACAACCTTGGGAGGATTTGATGAACCTTGCACAAAAACATAAGAAATCAGATTTGGATCAACCTTTTACTAGAGCTTTGGTCACTTTTGTTTGCCACCGGTCACCTAGAATGTCAATTTCCTCCCTCTGGGCCACCATGGATCCATACCATTTGCCACTCTTCCACTATTGGCCTCAACCTCCCTTGGGTTATCATCTGAACAGAGTGTGTGTTGCTATTTTTCTTGCCACTGGTCTTAGACATTTGGCCAAAATCATTAGTAAATGTTAGCCATAGCACAATTAATCACTAGGTCATAACTAATAACATCAGTGGCCCAATAAATTGAACTAAACTCCATTAGAACAATAAAACTAATTTAGTTTAGATTCTTGCATTACCAATCAAACCAAACCCATAAAATTATGCTTCAACTGCCTTAGATTATGCTAAGTTAGTAGGAACAATAAAGGAATTGGTTTTTTTTTTAACCAAACTAACATCATGAAAGCTAAAAAGAATACTACTCATATTAGTAAATAAACCAAAGAAAAAAATCAATCAAAAAACTACCTCAGACAAACTAAATCCACCAATGACAAATTAAATCATGCAAAATCACACTAAATAGTGCCAAAATACATCAAAAACAAATTGAAAAGGAAAAATAACACCTATTTTTAGTTTACTAGAGCTCTAACAAGAATTGTAGCCTAAAAGTTCACCATTAAACACCTAATACATCAGAAAGATCTTTAATTGATAATACCTTTAGCCATCCCCATTAAATCGTAAGATCTAAAGCTAGACTAACACCATTTTAGCACCTAAACCACCACTGCCAGCCACAAACATTACCAGAAAAGCTACTTCTCATAAGTATTCATTAGGTTATACCTCCATTAGCTCAAAAATGAACTCTGGAGGACTACATAGCAAACTCCACTATCAACACATTAGAAAATACTAAACTAGAACTGCTTAGAAATGTCACACTAGAAAGGAATCTCTGTTTCTAGTTTGTTAGGTCACTGCCTTTGTTGGAAAGTATCACGACCACCAAACACTCCTTGCATTACAATTAAAACCTAACTTCTAACTTAGAAATTTTTTTTTGCTCTCTTTTTTTTTGTTCTTTTTATTCATTAAAACTTAATCAATAATAACAATGAAAAATAAATAAACCTGAAAATCTACTAGAACAACAACTCAATTTTTTCCCTTTTTTTATGAAATCAAATAACTCAATAACAAAAAAAAACTAAACTAAACCTAAATTCTACATTGGCAGTTTAACCTTTTTGAGGTTGCTAAAAGCAGTATAACCCATATGGCCTTAAGGCGGATGATACTGCTCTGATACCATATTGAGAAAATAATAAGGGTTTGTGTTGGGAAAAAAATAGAGATAGGTTAGAGAAAGTTTGCAAAAAACACAAATAATATAATTGAATAAAAAAATTGTTGAATTACATTGAGAGATTTAATCTTACTCCTTGATTTATATAGAGCCTATATAAGAAGTAGAGTTCTAATAAAACTTAATAACTTATAGACCCATCTAAACTTATGACTTATCTTTAGTATTATAGTTTAACTAAATAACCTAGTAACTTATCAATCATATATTCTATTTCTATTTCCTAACATGAACAAATAACATAAAGAAATTTAAAGTACTTTAGCATGTCAATGCTAAAAAACATGATCTTACTAGTTTGCATTACTATAGCATATCCATTAATTTTCTATTCATAGAGAATAGCATATGACTATTCATTCTCCCTTTTACACCCATGGTACAATAGATTCTACCTTCCTAGAATATTACAACTAGCTAGATGTGGAGATAGAAACGTTTAACACTAGAATTGAGATGA
Source organism: Saraca asoca (assembly GCA_026873985.1). Taxonomy (NCBI): domain Eukaryota; kingdom Viridiplantae; phylum Streptophyta; class Magnoliopsida; order Fabales; family Fabaceae; genus Saraca; species Saraca asoca. The sequence continues at coordinate 4,322 of JANHAO010001843.1, read as the reverse complement.
ACCCTTTCTAAAAAAAATCTTTTCCAACTGTTGATGTTGGATTTTGGTTATGCTCCAAATTCCAACCAATGGGGGATTCTTTTAGGATCTCAAGCCTGCATCTAGTTCAGACATAATAGAATGGCGAAATAAACAAAGATGAAGGGAAGAGTAGAGAAGAAGACACAAGGCTTAATGTGATTTGGCCAAATCCAGATATCACTGGACCCTACATCCACGACAATGTGCTATTGCAATGGTGTATTTGCAATGTTACAATGTTGCCCTTTGTTTTGGTAGAGCTTCTACACAGAAAAGTTGGCTCTTTCTCTTCCTCTAACAATGCAATCCTATTTATAGAGGAAGGAGGAGTTACATGCATTAATTACAAGCTATAGTTATGTTACAACAAGATATAAATGAGAAAGACAGTAAAAGGGCTATAATCCGGCTACTGTAGAATGTAGGCTGTGAGGTGGGCCCCCTTGGTTAGTTGTAGACTTGTGTCTATCTGTGTCTATTGCTTGGAATGGTTGTGCCAAGCGAGGTACTAGGCATCCCGAGTGAGAATTCCTGGCTTGAGGGTACCATGGGGACCTGCTGTAGTGAGCTTGGTGTTGCTTAGTGAGGTAGCAGGCTCGAGCAGGGTGATCAGCTACTTGACGAGCTAGTCTTGTGATCTTCTCATTGCATCACTACTTCACTGCCTTGTGAGGCGAAGCCTACCTCGTGGGATGGTGTTAGGATTACTTCGCTATGCCATTTTCTTATAGGCAAAGCGAAGCTTGCTGAGTGCCTTTGGTGAGGTGGGGGGCTTGGCCTTTGTCGTGGTCGGGGGCTCGTTCACTCGAGGCCATTTTTACATATAACAGGACCAAACTGATTTTCACATATAACATAAGCCCCCCAACTCTCAGTTCACCTAGCGAGCTGAGAGTTAAGACTTTTCAATTCTCAAATTGTTAGCCTTTTCCCAAGGCTGTCATTCCATCTGTACTAGGCCACATCTCCCATGATAGGTAAAATTGCCTTTTTGCATTTTTTGCTTCTTATTTTTGTTCCTCATGTGCATGTTGTTTGATCGATCTGAGTGATCTGTTCACATCTGAAAGGTTGCGTGAGAGTTGCGCACACTTGGTCGAAAGTGAGCTATGAATTAGAGCGATCTCGTATCCTAGCCAACCTCAGGACCAGTTGAATAAATGATTTCTCATGATAGCTACGAAGTTGGTATCCAGTGATCTCATGTTCGGGTCGATTTTGTGGCTAGGTTGATAAGTACGCATGGAAGCTGTGACTTAATAGAGTTCACAAGGGAGTTGGGAGATTATTCTATTGCCTTAGGTGAATGATTGATTTGCCAATTCTTTACGCTTTAACGATCACGGAGTCATGCTAGCATTGAGTGTTTTTTTAGTGTCTCCACACCTCAGCGAGCATGCAACCGCACTGGCACAGTGAGTATTTTTTAATGCCTCCGCACCTTAGTGAGCACGCAGCTACGCTGGCACAGCGAGTGTTTTTTAGTGCCTCCACATCTCAGTGAGCCCGTAGCTCTATTAGCTAAATGAGTATGTTTTGAGCGTCTCCACACCTCAGCGAGCATGAAGCTGCGCTGGCTAAATGAGTATGTTTTGAGTGTCTCCATGCATCAGCAAGCACGAAGCTGTGCTGGTTCAATGAGTATGTTTTGAGCATCTCCATGCCTCAGCGAGCCCGCAACTCTACTAGCTAAATGAGTATGTTTTGAGTGTCTCCACGCCTCAGCGAGCACGAAGCTGCACTGGCTTAATAAGTATGTTTTGAGCATCTCCATGCCTCAGCGAGCACGAAGCTACACTAGCTAAATGAGTATGTTTTAAGCGTCTCCACGCCTCAACAAGCACAAAGCTACGCTGGCTTAATGAGTATGTTTTGAGCATCTCCATGCCTCAGTGAGCTCACAACTCTACTAGCTAAATGAGTATGTTTTGAGAGTCTCCATGCCTCAGCATGCATGAAGCTGTGCTGGCTCAATGAGTATGTTTTGAGCATCTCCATGCCTCAGCAAGCACGAAGCTATGCTGGCTAAATGAGTATGTTTTGAGCGTCTCTATGCCTCAACGAGCACGAAGCTATGCTGGCTCAATGAGTATGTTTTGAGAGTCTCCACGCCTCAGTGAGCCCGTAGCTGTACTGGCTAAATGTTCATCAATTCTTCTCCAGAGTGAGCTCCGGGGGGCCTCAAGTAGACCAAGGGTCACAGTTGGTGTAAATAATTCCTTACAAAGATTGGGGAAATTAGCCGCATGAGAGCTGCGGATGTTGCTAACACTCGGAAGCAAAAAGGGACAAAGTGAATGACATTAAATCAATTAGCAAATAACTTTCAACAGAATCATGAAAATGACAATTACATTTGCCCCAAAATTTGAAATACAACATCAAAATATAACTCAGACTGAGCCCCCCAGTTCTTGGTTAGTATTGCGTTAAGAGGGCTGGGGAAGTTGCCTTGAGGGTCGTACCACGTACTCCCTTAGACGCCCTTTTCTGATCAGGTCCTCAATTGCCTCCCTGAGGGCCTAACAATTTGTTGTGCCGTGACTAGCCTTATTGTGAAAGGCACAAAACTTTTCTTGGTTTCTCCATCTGTAAGGGGTATTGGAGGGCGGGGGTACGCCGAAATCTTCCTTGTCCCTTTCTATCATGAAGATCCTATCCTGGGAGTTGGATAGGATGCTAAATTTTTCATAGCGATCCAAATACTGGGGTCGTCCACCCTTGGGCTTTTTGGGATTATTGGTGGCCCACTCGGTAGAGGGGTCCCCTTGATCCACATCGCTCCTCCGCTTGCCATGAGAGGAGTTAGCCTTTTCATCCTTCTTGTTGACTTTTCAGAGCTGAAGGTTTCCTCCCATTTAATCAGCTTGGCAACTCGCTCGTAGAACTTGGTAAGGTCTTTCACCGAGGACTTATATAGACTCTTGTATACCTTTCCATCTTTGCGAAGTCCCATGAAGATGGTGGCTAATATGGTTTCTTCAGATGGATTCTCCACCGAATTAGCTTTGAGTCTAAATCTAGCAATATAGTTCTTCAGCGACTCCTGCTTGCGTTGAAAGACCATAGCGAGGTGACAAAGGGGCATGAGTTATCTCTTTAGTGCTCGGTACTAACTGATGAACTTCTATTGACAGTCTTCCTAACTGACAATTGAGCAAACCGGGAGGCTTCTGAACCAGGCTAGAGGCATGTCTCCCAATGTGGCCAAAAACACCCGACACTTGACTAAGGGGTTAGTTGTCTGTAAGTCCATCTGAACGTTGAACGCATCCAGATGATCGTACAGGTTAGAATCCCCATTGTACAATAGGATGCGAGGACTCTAAGTTTGAGAGGGAGAGTTCGAGCTTTGATCTCCTCAGAAAGCGGCAATCGCTCCTCGCAATGAGATCGATCTCTCAAGGCTCGGAGGTGTTCTTCCAACTGAGCCATCTTATGAAATAACTCCCTAACTAACGGGTCCCATTCCCCAAAGTGCTGGCTGGGAGATCACTGGACACTTTGGTCTTCATTGTCTCGAAGGTCATGACTTGGGGTCTACTCCTGTGAGCAATGAGCTTGGGTATTGCCTTGGTTCGGATAGACCGAGTGTTGGGTTTCAGCTTGTCTCTACACATTTTGTGCGAATGACGTGACTGCTTTAGTCAATTCTTCCACCATATGCTCAAGTTTCTTTTAATGCTGGAGTCAGGGTTGTGGTCCGTTGACACTGTCAGCAGTGAGAACCGGTTGCACTGAACTGGTTGGAGGGATACTAGCAGCTGTTCTGACAATGAGAGCAGTAGATGAGTCTATTGTCGGGACATGGCCATCTAGAGTATGGCATTGCGCATTTGAGGCTCTAGTAGCTCTTCCCTTGGCCATTGTAGTAGGAAATGAACCAGAATAGTGAAATCCCCATAGACGGTGCCTACATGTTGACGTCAGATTTTGGTTATGCTCCAAACTCTGGCCACCGAGGGGATTTTTTTGCGATCTTAAGCCTGCATCCGGTTCAGACATAATAGAATGACGAAATAAACAAAGATGAAGGGAAGAGTAGAGAAGAAGACACAAGGCTTAATGTGGTTCGGCCAAATCTAGATATCACTGGACCCTACGTCCATGGTAGTGTGCTATCACGATGGTGTATTTGCAATGTTACAATGTTGCCCTTTGTTTTGGCAAAGCTTCTACATATAAAAGTTGGCTCTCTCTCTTCCTCTAATAATGCAATCTTATTTATAGAGGAAGGAGGAGTTACATGCATTAATTACAAGCTACAATTGTGTTACATCAAGATATAAATGAGAAAGACA
>JANHAO010001842.1:0-31217 GCA_026873985.1 Saraca asoca | reverse complement strand
GTTTTTGTTATTTGAATTGATCTATATATTATCTTACCAACGAGAGGTTACTATACAAGTTAGTTTAAGTAACATGGAGCTGTTGCATGATTATGATTATTAGAAATCTTTTTACCCACATGTGATAGATTTTTGTTTCTTCTATGAAGTTGTTTGGTTCGTAGAAAGTTTCACAAGAAATACAACTTCCTAAGAAGTAAAAAATGCTTGGGTTATTTGATTGGCTACTAACTCAAAAAATGGGGAAAATTGTACTTCTTAAGAAGTTTTATTTTCCAAAAAACATGAGAAATTGCTTACCCAAGCCCCTTAGGTAAGTTATACTTCTTGTGCTTTTAATGAAATAAAAATACAAAACTATCTTTGTAAAATTTAAATAATGACAAGAATACCCTTTTTAAAACTTCTCCACTATCTTGGCAAAAGAGCATAATTTTTCTTTAGACATTTTAATTATTTTGATAATACTTTATGAAAAGTTTATAATTGAACTAAACACCACATAGAAACTTACTTCTTGGGAAGTTTTACTTTCTTAGGAGTCATTTGATTCACACAGGAAGTAAGTTGCTGTAGGCAATTGAACTTCTTAGGAAATAAGCTCATGTGTGAACTTCTCTGGAAGTACTGAAAGTTGTTTAGTTAGTACTAAGGAAGTAGAACTTTTCAGGAAATAAGTTTTCATGTGGTGTTTGGTTTAACTATATACTTCCTAAGAAATATTATCAAAATGACTAAAATATTCTACATAAAAGTTATGCTCTTTTACCAAGACACTGTATAAATTTTTAAAAGAGTATTCTTATCATTATTTAAAATTTTCAAGGATAGTTTTCTATTTTGCTTCATTAAAAGCACGGGAAGTAGAACTTACTTAAGGGGCTGGGTAAGTAACTTATGATATTTCTTGGGAAGTATAACTTCCCCTATTTTTTGAGTTAATGGCCAACCAAACAACCTAAGCATTTTCTACTTCTCGAGAAATTGTATTTTTTGTAGAACTTTCTGCGAACCAAATAACTTCTTAGTACCAACAAACAACTTTCAACATTTTCCAGTAAATTTACATAGGAACTTACTTCCTAGAAAGTTCAAGTTCTTGTCAGAACTTACTTCTTACTTGAACCAAATGACTTCTAAGAAACAATTATTTTTCTGCCCATAGGTGGTAGATTATCTTTTCTCAAAGAAATCCGATTATCATCCAAATAATTGCTTGTGACTTTTGTCATCACTACTTGCCCATGTTATTATTAATAATTTTGCCCTTGTAATATTTTGGCAGGGCTTTCGTTGTAGAACTTTGGCTAGGAATTATTTTAAATCATAAAAGGAATATATAAAGATAGTTTGGCTTGACTAATTTTTATGAGAAAATGTTTGATAAATTATCTATGAGGATATATATTAAAAGTGTGTACATATAAAAATTCTTTAAATTAAGAATGTTAATCATGTGTATAAGTTATTGAATGTGTTTATAATTTATGAGAAATACTATCACAAGATATTACTCATTAAATTATAGTTTTTTTTAAAAATTCTTTTAGATTCTTTTGCTATAATAATTTTACACATGATGATTCTAATAATTATATAAATATGTCAGCCAATAGTTAGTCACATAGACTACTTTAATTGAGAACTTTAACTTATTCTGTGCATTCTATCTACAGGTAACTATACAATTATAAGTTTTAGTTCTTATGAAAATATAGCTTATATTTATTTAATATTTAATATTAGCATATTCTTGTTATTATATGTGCTTTTCATGTGAATATGTGAGTATCTCATTGGCTTTAATAGATTAATATGTATTTTAAATTTTAACATGTAATGCACATGTAAAGATATTTGAGCATTATTGTTTATGTGAAAAAGGGTGTCATGCCTACAAAGATTGAAATTAAATATTTTGATTGATAAATGGATAAACGATTAAATTAATCTGATGTATCTTCAATTTATTGATTGTTCAACTTTTTTGATCTATTCAAAACTCTTATTATGTCAAAATTATATATATATATATATATAAATATACACACACACATACATATCTGTATTAAGTTTTATCTTTTTTGGATTATAAGAAAAGAAATATGGTGATAAACTATATGATTTGGGAAATTTTCTTATTCAACTTTTTTTTAAAGGTTGTTTATAAGAACTTATATTCTTATAATTATTTTGAAAAGACTATATTTGTTTTTTTTTTTTTTTTTACAAATTTTAGTCTTGAAATTTTCTAGTTATTACTTCAATATTTTGGGTTAGTTATGAAAATTAAAAAAAATAATTTTATCCTTCATGGATGTAAAACCCAAAATATTACCATGATTATGTTACATGGTCATTTATATAGATATACACCAACTTACTTTAAGGATATTGGTATTTGTGGGAGTACATAATTTTGAATTCTATCATATACATATGTCTTTGATATCTTTAAAATTACTTATAAATACTTCTTTTGTAATATATGATATTTTGAAGTATTTATAAAAGATTAATATTTTTCTTAGAAGAGTATGAAGTTTTTATTAATGTTCGTTCTGAACTGAGAATGTGCGAATTAGGAATATGAAATTTCTTAATTTTTTAAATGACCTTGAAGTTCATAATATACGCTCTCTTAAATTAAACTTATTTAGACCAATTATATTATTTATAATTATAAATGAAAATTGATTAAAATCAAAATAATTTGCTATTTACTATTAGTCTTGCATAGATAAACAAAGATCTATGATTGATTAAAGGATATTGGTAGTCCTACTTATTATGAATGGAGCTAAAATGTGACATGCATGAAACTTTATATTATTGCTCATTTGTCATGGCTAATAACCTTACTTAATGTAGTGTATGTGCATAATGATTGTGTTAAGAGGTTATGTTAATTTGCATGATTTGTAGTTTAAATTTCTTGAATAATTTTGTGATAAAATTGTCATAAGAATTTTAAACTATGTCATGAAATGTTTGAACAAAATATTGTGAAATATTGTTTGATGGCCTCGTGCCTTTTGTATATGCTATTGGGGATTGTTGTCATATTATAAATATCTTTGATACATTATTATATAATTCTAAGGAATCGTGGGAGCAATACTAGTAAATTATTTTATAATACTTCATATATGTTTAATTAAGTTTGAATTAAGCCTCAATTAATGTCATGATATTGATATATTGCACTATTCATTTGAGGCTTGAGAATGAGTTTAAGCATGAACTTAACTACATTTAAAGAATTTCTTGAAAATTATACCTTAAATGTTATAATATGATATGCTAGAGGCTTATAAAGATTGGAAGTGTTATGATTTGCTTTCAAATAATTTGATGGCTTGGTGCTATGATAATATTTGTTTGGACCTTGGCATTCATGTTTATTCTACTATACCCTTAAAGTTAACTTTTGGATTATTCTAATTTTGATAGATTGAATTAAAATACATGATGCAATATCAATCTTGTTTACCTTTGTTATAAGATTAATTGAAATGTTTATCATTAATTCTATCTCTATCTTGTAGCTTGGTTTTCTTGAATAATATGAAAGTTTCTATTTTATTCATGAGTTACAAAATGCTAATTAGATTCATGATTGCTAAAGTTGTTATAAGCAAATTTGATAGCTTTATTTTATTAAAAGAGAAGCTGTGAAGGCTTAAAATTATGGATTTTGACCGATTACATAAAAAATATTTTATATCCTTTGATGTGATAGGCTAAGTGGGAGAAAATTACATTTATACTTCCATCTTACTCCTAATGGGTATAATCTAATGATTAAAATTTTATGTGTCTTAGTTGTGATTAATGTGTCATGATAGACATAATGTTATTAAATTGGAGTAGCTTAAGTGAAAGTTCTTATAAAATACTAAGGATATAAATGTTTTCTTGGGAAAATAATTATCTTTCATGAGAAAGATGTTGCATTTGGTCATTAGACTTGCACATTTTAATTATGTGCACATCATGGAATTTTTTTTCATTTTATATGATTAATTTATTTCAAAATTGAATATTTAGAGTAATGTTGTTGTCTTCGTAAAAACAAATTGATTTTGTGACAAACTGTTTGTATCTCTTTAGAGATATATTGTTATTACTCTTTTATGAGAAAATTGTTATAATTGTCTTCTCGTGAGATGTTTAATAAGAATATTGTTCTCCTTATATAATTAATTGTAGTTGTCTCTGTTAAGATGTTAATTATTTCATGAGAAACTTAGTTTATTTTTTAAGAAGATTTGGTAGCTTTCATAGGAGAGGCCGTGATAAGAGCTTTTACATAAAAACATAGGTGGATCACTTGACTATGTTATATATGTAACTACATCGTCAAATCCATGTGATCATATCAATGGAATAATTGGTCTATGTGATTATAGACAATGTATACTTTTAAATAATATATTTCTTGTCCATAGTTGAGTTGATTATTTCATTCATTGGATCATTTTTTTAGGTGTTTATTGGGCTCTATTAAATTTGGTGATGATTTCAATTGTTTATTCAACTCATAAGTCGTTTTCAAAAGGATTTTATAAAATACATAAAACCCAATTATTGTTTGTCTAAATTGGAGAATGTTAGAATATTTTTATAATTATTAGGCTTTAATCGATTAGAATTTTGGTTGGTAAAAAAGGGTTAAATGTATAGCCCAAATATAATCTAAAAATCTAAATGTTTAAGTGATCCAGTTGGTTGAGTTGTATTTTTTGGGCTAAGGCCCAATGTATTAGATGTCGTGCTTTAATTTGGTGTAGACCTGTAATTAACAATCCTAATGAAATGTGAGTCTGTTATGTGTTGAATTATTTTTTGTGAGGCAAGTCCCATCTACATTTCATAAAATCTTGATTTATTGTCCCATTAAAGTTTATCTTTTAGTTGATTATGAAAAAGTAAGAGAAGAATTTGCTTTTGAAGTATATTACATACTTTTATAATGTGATCGCTTGAAAAATAATTCATGATCTAAAAGGATAACAATTTCTTATTTGACTTATTTTAGTTATTATGTGATTCTAAATTTGGTGTTTAATTTTAAATAGTTACATTTAATTTTAATAAAATTTTTAAAATTAAATTTGAAAGAAAATTTAATATACAAAATCATGTGAGAAAATTATGATTATAAAGTTTGAAAACTAACAAAATAATAATATCGATATACACTGATCACTATGAATAAATAAATGATATTAAATACTATATTAAGTAAAATAAAAATTAGAAAAATAATTAAAAAAATATAATGAAATGTGTTATGGGTAATTTTGAAACCATATAAATAGGTTGGTAAAAATCCAATGGATAAGTTCAACTGATAAGAACCTAGTTCATGTAGGATTGAGATCGCTGGAGTAAGGCATTAGCTCACCAAATACGAATTCAGGTCGTTGGTCAACAAAGGTTAAAGCAGCAATCTTAGGTCGGTGAAGACGAGGCCTAACTTGTAGCTCGAAGTATACTTTCTTAGCCATCAATACAGGGAAATCTATTCAGTTGCCTATTTAAATAGAAATCCGTTATTATCTATCAATCCATGGAAATCTGTTATTATCTATGAGGTGATCAATATCAATTCAAGATTCTTATCCGTTATTATCTGTTATATAATCGTAATCGATTCATGATTCTTTTCAGTTATTGAATTATATTCAAACTGTAACACCCTAATCATTATAAAAGGGGATGAAATTATTATATAAAGAGAATCAATGAACAATTAAGAAAGAAACAATAAATATTCAATAAAAATACTGAGAAATAAAATAACTATGAATATAAATATTGTACTTAGTTGAACCACGTTAAAAATTTCTGATATCTCCTTATTTTTCCTTTCATTCTCTCTCTCTCTCCCTCTCTCTCTTTAACACTCAAATTATAGTTTGAGATTCTGGACTTAGTTCAACCAAATTCACATATCAACAAAATGGTTTAACCAATACCATCCCACTCCCCAGTGCTATGTGCCATTGATTGTTGTCCACCTTGCCACCTGGTGATCTAATGAGTAATGCCTTTTGACTTGCGAAGTTTTAGAATGCTGGAAAACATTCAGCATATATTTTCTCTTAATTGTGGCTTGTAATATACTAAAACCTTTAACGTTTTTAGTGGCTTTAAACGCGTATTTTCTCTTGACAAATAAATTTTATTTCTATCAATGAGTAATAGTTAGAGATAACTGTTTATTTAAAGGAATGATATGATATTCAGTAGAATAATTTAAAGGAAGATTGATCATCATATAATAAAAGAGGCAAAAGCTTAAAAAGAAAACAATATGTTATCAGAACAATTGGACCCAACATTTTATCTACGAATAGTGAAAACATTTTACACTAGGTCCCATGATTTTACCCATATACTAGGGATTTTTTACAATAAAAATTGGTGTACCTTGATTTATTTATTATCTCTTAATTTATTCATTTGCATTAATTAATTTATATGTTCCAAGCCTGTCATCTAGGGTATCAAAGCCTATTTCTTCACTTTTACGCAGAGCATAAGAATGTCCACCATACCTGGCGTCTTTGATGGGTCTTTATGCAAACAAGCAATTGCAATATTCAAAACACCCATTAAGCTTTCCATTGAGCATGTCTCCCTTAAATATCCCTATCTATCAATTTCCTTAGTATTGCCCATTAGTTCCTTCAAAAGTTCTAATTGCACTTGCTGACAAGAGAATACCTTCTTCATCAATGGCTTCCTTTCTGAAAGAAGCTCAAGCAAAACCATTCCGAAGGAAAACACGTCCATCTTATTTGAAACCACCATCAGCAAAATACTCGAGAGCAATATAACCTTGTGTGCCCACAATGTGTCTTGTGATGGGAATGCTGCCTGACGTTAATTGACAATTTTGGCTCTCATGTTTGAATCCAAGAGAATGTTGCTTCTCTTGATGTCTTTCTGAACAACTCTTGGCCTTTTGTGCCCATGGATGTATTGGTAACATCAATAGCAATTCTTAGCCTTGTTTTCCAGCTCAGCTTTCTATTCCTTTCCTCGTGCAGTCAAGAGAAGAGAGTGCCATTTTCAACATATTCATAGACTTCATATCAATATGTTACTTGTGGGTCAATGCAAAAGCCTTCCAGCTTCACCAAATTCCCATGGTTCACCTTCAACACAATCTCAACATTTGCTAATAAGCTACTCAAAATTTGATCATATCATAATTAAATGATAAATGTTAATTACTTTTAATATTATGTACAAATTCATGCTTAATATATATGTGATAAAATTTAAACAAGTAAATAAATTGTGTGTGTGTGTGTGTGAGAGAGAGAGAGAGAGAGAGAAAGAGAGAGAAGGAGGTATTATATTATTATAATTTTGCCGAGATGGTTCTCCTTTAGGATTACCTAATGTGAGACTTTAGTACAGAGACACTCTGTCAATCAACTAAAAAATAAGACAGTTGGAAAGATCTCAACTGAATAATTAAGATGTACCATATTATATTTACCAACTATTGTATCTTTTTTTCTTTCTAATATATTTTGGAAACCACAGATTTGATAAGCACATATTTTTTCAATGAAGACCCAAAAGAAAATTTATGTCTGTTCAGGTCCAAATTCTTTCATACTTTTGTGTTGAAAATTTCATAAAATATATAAAATAAATAACGTATTGAAAAACTTTTGTCCCAACCAACATGAAAAAGAACTAACATAATTGTGTATTATCTGGGAATCTCGAGGTTTATACCAGTATTTTGTATCATTTGAAAATTCCCAAATGAATAAGATAAACTTTTATTGACCAATTACCAGTCAAGTCACTTCACTAGATCTCATTCCTTAGTCATTACCTACGAAAAAACTAAGACATTTGATTACTATTAATTAATCGGTTTTTATATAGATTTGTATAAATTGCTTCAAATTTCAGTCTGCTCTTTTTTTCTGCATCTTCTATTCTTCTTGGGTTCTGTTCATATATGTATTTTCTTGTCAAACATGCTTAAAAACACACAAATTGGTATCACCAATAAGGAAAGGACATTAAATCTTGTATCTCAAGCATATATATCCTAAAACTAGCATTAATATATTAAAATAATTACTGCTCTACGATAATATTTTTTTTTTTAAAAAAAAAACAAATTACCTTCTGCAGGATCTTGAGCTCCTCATAGGCATTCCACTTCATCTTCTTGATTGCATAGACTTCCCTATCAATTGAACCTTTATACACAGACCCTTGAATCAAGCAACTCTCTTCAAACCCATTTGTAGCTTCTCTCAAATCTTCAATCCCAAAAACCATATACTTATCCAAGCAATCTGATGTATTTGCCATCAATTTCATATCCATTCATTGGTTCCCTTGGTTTCCTTCCCAACCCCATATAACTGCTGCTTGTGTTTTTCCTCACCAGTTTCTTTCCCAACCTCATATAATTGCTGCTTCTGTCTTTCCTCATCTCCCATCATCCATAGTCTTTGCTTGAACAAAACCTTCCTATAAACCCACAATAAGATCAAAATCAACAATAACCCAGTAATCCCCAGCCCAATTGCCAATCCTCTAACAGTCCGTGTTCTGTCAGGACTTTCAGCAGGCACAGAGATTGCAGGAGGAGAAGGAGGAGCAGCCACAACCGTAGGCTGTGACAGCGATGGCAGCTGGTCTATGAAGCATCCGTTTGTCACTTTCGGTGACGAATTTGTATCACACAAATGTCAAATACCGATGTAGCTGGATTTATATCAAAGAAGAATTGAAATCTGAATTTTTTAAACTATTGATAAAAAATAGATAGTTAGGAATGTAAATAATTTCTTTTTTTTGTTTATAGTCTTGATATATATTTGAATTATGGCTACTAATTTGATTATGCTTTTTTAGATATAATAATTGTAAACTGATTAAATGCTATTGATTAATTTTTTTTTACTTAATACTATTTTTTTATATTAATAATAAATATATATTTCTAATTCTCAAATATTAATATTCCTACATAAAATTTATATACCTTTTTTTTTTTAACCTATCTAACGATATCTATATTCTAATTTTTTTTTTTAAGTTTTTATATTCTTATATTCTTGTTGTATCATATCTGATACTTATATTGTATCCGTGCTGCATAGCAATTGGCTCCCGGGGATGAATATGGTCTCAAAGGGCTGAAATTTATCTCCATTCACATCAATTATAGACTGCATTGTTGAATTGAGCCTTGAAGCAACTGATGAAAAGTTCAGATGGTTGATACACATAGGAAATCATGTAATTCTCTTGATTTTGCAACTGGGTTCTGTTTGGACACCTGCAAAACACAGGAAATATGACATTATCCCCAATATATAGGTCTGTGGGAACCACATTTGGATTCACAACCTCTACAGATTGGTAGGTTGCGAGGTTGAGAAACTTGTTGGCGGAGACCAAGTAGATTTTTTTTGATTGTGTATGAGATATTGGCATAAGAAATGGCACCAAAAGTGGAATTGATGGTATTGCGAGAGCAAGTTAAAGGAACAACGAAAGATTGGCCAAAGACTAAAATGGAAAATGGAGAAGAAATATTGCTAGGCTCTGAAATCATGAGGCGGGTAACAGAAAACAGGTCAGCAATGGAGGCAAGGTCAAGGAAATCCGGAGAATTGTCTCAAAGCACAGGCTTCGCGAGGAGAGTTGGTTTGGTTGGCTGTGCAGGTGTAGCCAGTGGTGTTTGTCAGACCAAATTGGGCATTAGAATGTTGAAGAAGTTGAAAAAGGAAGATGAGGAAGAGCAATAGAGGAGGGAATTGATGGGGTTTACGAATTGCCATTTTTGTTTTGGCTACGGTGGATTGCTTTTGCTCCATCTTTGCTATGTCGTAAATTGGTTGGGCTAAGATGATTTGAAGAAGTGAAAAATAAGGTTTGAGGACTTTCTTTGTCGAGTTTCAGGTCAAGATAATAATGTTTCTCCAACTCATCAAATTGGATTTGGATTTTGATCATCCTACCATTGAAGTTTTTTCTTGCCCAGTCAACTAAAACCATGATGTAATTTTTTAAGAAAAGAATAATGCTAATGCTCCTGCTACCTCCTCTCTTCCTTCTTTTTTTTTTTGTTTTTTTTTTTTCACAATTGAATATATCATAAAATCTGAGTTAGAATAAGTATTACTTATTTGAATGTGTTATATACATATATATATGTAGAAATATATAGTTATGAAAGTAACAGGTGAATTGGTGTTAACTTGACTATATATATTTGTATGTAATGTAAATATTGGATGAATTGGATATACCACTCCAGTGCGTAATGAAGAGATGCAAACACATCTTCAGTCAATTAGAGTTTTAGCACTTCTCATCCCATAGTGCGCCTATCAGACACAGGACGAGAGGGGAAAATGGGAAAATAAATTTCTAGAAAACTAAAAGTATATAACAAACCAATACCAAATACGGAATTAATCGTTGAATGAATGATTAAAACTTCCTTGGGGCCATAAATATATAGCAATTTTAAGTGAATATCCCATAAGACTTAAGCCACGTGAGACTTGATTATTTTTACTAATTAACCTCATAAACTTAAAACTCATATGCCATCTGATGTTGGATTTTATAAAAATAAAGGAAAATAATAATAATAAATAAATAACTAATTTCACGACTTCTTCTTCAATTTAATTTGATCAATCATATCTCCATAAATTTAAAAAATTTGGCATCTACAACAATTCTTTCCACTTAGAAAAATCTCAACCTCGAGTTAATTTTTGAATATATTGACCCTTCAGACGGAAAGTTGCTCATACAAATCAGTAACGTTAAAAGTCTTTGACATTCCCCAATCATCAAGAAAATCAATAACATCAGCATTATCAGTTTTTTTTTCAGATTTTTGTATAGTCTATACTTCTTCAATTGCTACTTGTTGTATATTCCAATTTGGAACCTCTGTCACGTTAAGAAAATCATGACCATGTCTCCTTCTTGAAATGTTTTGTATCTTCTATACTTATTTACTGCTACCTTGAACTTTACATCTGAAACCTCAATCTTCTTGAATAGTATCACATCCTCAAAATTGGACACATAACCAATCCAAATCACCATAGATGACTTAAGAATACTGAGTATTTCATCTTTTTATAAAATCATTTAACATTTAAATATCATCGAAAACAATGCTATAAATGTAGTTATACGCATTTTAGAAATATAATTTGCAAATTTTATTTGAAATTTATTTAGATATATTTTTAATGAAAACTGAAAACATGATTTTTCATTTTGTAAAACACAAGCTGGATTTGTCTGACTAGGTAACATGATTTTCATCACTTGAAATCCACCGCTCCATATTATTTGAATTTTCTTTCCTAGTTTAATATCCATCTATAATACGTCTTTAATAATGAAACTATCTAGCACACTATTAACCTTTCACAACATTTCCATTATACCAAACAAAAAGGAAGTTAAGGATCTTATATAGTGGCTACACTAGGTAGCAAGCATGTTTGACCCCCTAGGTCCTTTCTCATGGCACAACATAGTGTGCAGGTCATGTTACTTACCTTCCTTATAAGGTAAACAATCAAGTAAGCAAACAGACACCAACACATAAAACAAAGAGAAAGTTGCATGGCCTGAAACTATACCATATCTTTTTTAATGCCCTTTACTATATTCTATATAACTAGTGTGCCTTTCATGACACATCATATATGCCACCGACTTATTTATTTCACAGTGACAACCTATAGAGGTTAATTTTATTTTGTATGTGTGATCTCCCTAGTGTACATAATTTTTTGTTGTTTTGCTGAGCTAGTCACAGTCACGTGTGCATTTTTATCCTCTTAGCTACCTGCATTAATATTCTTTCTTAGACAATTACAAATTTACCCTTGCTAGATGTTGTCCTTAATATGCATAATCAATCTCTAATTTCTTAATTTCTAAAGTTCTACTTCAAGTTAAATTATCATTATCATTATTTGTTAAAACCTTTACTTAAGTCATTTCATCTTTCTAGTTCATATTTTTAGTCATATATATAAAAAGTCAAAATTTCTACATTATCTGACTAATTCTAAATTCCAACCTTGTTCTAGCCCACCCTCCTGTACATTCAACCAAGTTTCACAAATACATGTAATCACATTGTCATACACAATTATCTCATTCTTTCTTAAGCCTAATCCTTATTCCTTTACTTTTTAAGCTTAATCTCCATTAATTAATTTTTTAGGCTTAATCTCTATTCCTTTACTTTCTAGTCCAAATCCCTATTTTTCTAGGATACAATTTTTTTTTGACTATTTTTAAAACATATGATATAGACATCTTTATATAAAAGAGTGGAGCTATTTGAAGTAAAAACCCCTACTCATTTGATGTGGAAAGCATTGTTCTCAAAATTCCATGAAAGGATACTTGGAAAAAGCAACTATAGGAAGAAAGACCCTAACTATGACCAGTGTGAATATCACCTTTTTTATTGATAATCACCAACCTTTTTTTTCACCTAATCCCATTTATAGTCATCTTAGTTTTTCCTAAATATATTCACTTGAATCTCATTGGTTGACCCAAAGATAATAACTATAGAGAGAAAGATAAGTACATGAAAAATAAACATATTTCATAATTTACACTAGCATTGCCCAATAAGCACACGCTAGGCTCAATATATGGTTTTGTAGTTTACATATAGTTTTAAGAAAAATAACTTTTCAACGTTCCTAAGATCTGGATGTCATCCCTAAAACTACTCTATGTCTTTCCAAAACAAGGCAATCAAAAGAAGTTAAACCGACTTATGTTTCATCATAACTTCAAAAGCATAGGTTAGTATAACTAAGCCCTGCAACCCTTCTATTTATCAGTTTTTCAAAAGGGTCAGCAAAATATAAGGTCTGATGGTAGACTGCTATGGGTTAAACCATTCTAGGGCCATCATGAGAAGGATATTAAGCAATTCTATGAGAATGATCTCAACTTCATGGAGTACCTTGCATCCTGTTAAATTCAAGATAATAATATAATGTATCTCCTTCAGATCATTATTCATGCTTACTTTTCCTGTAGTGGGTTAATTGGGTTTTATTGAGAATCTAAAAAAAAAAATCCATAGAAGAGTGAGTTTAGGGCTTAGTGAGATAATACATACCAAACTCATGAAATCTTCCACTCAAAACCACACAAACACATATACACACACATCACCATCATATCCAAGCAATTATTTCTCATACTCAATGTCATACACATATCATTGAATTTTAGAGACTCACCTTCGAGTGGTTTCATATCATATTGTACCAAGTATGTTATATTGAATCAGATTTCTCAAGGCCTTATGCCACCATTCTATTTCATTACATTATTCAATATTATTATATCACATTTCAATATTCCACATAATGATAAATAGTAAAAGAAAAATGTATAAAAGTAATAAATCTCCTTGTTACTTCGATCCAGACTTATTCTGCACAATCCCAACCTTATCCCTCCAAACTAGCCTTATCCCACTTATCATATCAGAATGCACAGATCCAAGATTGGGTTCATTATTCCCCATCATAACCCATCATTCACATTTCAAGTCTCATAAGAGCTTTCAAGTAATCAATGATATCAATCTTATAATAAAAACATCATCACATTTACATCAACACATTCCATCACAATTCATGATATCATGTTCCATTCCAGATCTCATGAAATGTATCAAATTTTAAGTAATATAGTTCTGACAATATCTATATCACAACATTCTTATTTAGCCACAATCCTAGTCACATGAATTGTATTTTATTGCAAATACACCATACGTTCTTTGTTTCGTCATATAACTATTATAATAAATTTCATACTAATAATATATATAGCCAATTATTGAATTCAATAATATTATATTACAATTACTTATTTAAGATTTCTTAGTTATCATACTTGCTTTAATAGGGTATATATAAGATTAAACCAATGGAGTAAGAAGTATTTTGGAAAAAAATGATGTTGGGCTAAAAAATGTGGAAATCTTTGAAGATGTGATTAGAATCGTGAGTAGGATCATTGAGGAAATTCAAGTAAAATCAGAATTAAGATTGAGGAATCCGATTGTGAAAGATTCAATTCGACTCGAGGAGATTCAGTTGAAATTGTGAGTCTGCTGGCTAAAATGTGCAACCATTTGAGAAGTTCAAATACAAACATGATCAGAATCATGATTGGGATCGAAAAACAGGATAGGAAGATTTGATTCAAATCATAAAAATCTAGTTTAAATTCTGATTTTGATTATATGAACAAAATTATTGGATTTCTATGATTATGATTGCAAATCCAGTGCAAAAGCTATGATTTGGCTCACACGAGTAGGTATTACATGACAGTAGCAGAAAAATAGGGGTAGTTATTTCCAATTCAAATTATACCATATGATCTCAACATAATATGTTTTAAGAGCTTAAACCAGCTTTAAACTCAGCTATTTCAACAGAAAACTAGTTATGTTAGTAAACCTATTTAGTCTTAACTTTACCATAAAATCACAAGAAAAAGCCATTTCGTTAACTTGTACCAATAATTAATAGATCACAAGCAATAAACACTTTATAATGCACAAGAATGGTAAGAATTACTCACTTATGGACTAGAAACATAAGATCACTACTAATTACATTAAAAATCTTCAATACTCTTCATAAACAAAGATAAGAGCATGTTAGCTTTTTAGCTATTTCAAAGTTTTTCTTTCAACAATAAATTATATACAATTTGATTATGGTTTCATGGTAGAGAAACAAGCTAAATATATGAGATTTAAGCTTTAAAACTTAAAAAAAAATCATATGGGTTCTTGAAGTGAATAGTAACATGAATAGTGACAGTACACTTCACAAATTTAGATCTCAAGTTATACTCAGTAAATCCATGTGATTTTGATATCAAATTGAAGAGGAAGAAGAGATGATTCAACTATAAAAATAAGAGAAATTACTAAGAAGAGATGAAGGACTTACTTGAGGAAAGACAATGAGTGTAGAGAGAAAGACTTAAGCTTGGAGATGAAGATATGGGTTGCATGAGTTGCAACAAGGAAAGGCAAAAGGAAAAGAAGAGAAGCTAGTCAAGGGAGAGCAAAATGGGAAAAGAAAAAGTTAAATCCTAAACTTTAACTTCAATTAAAATATTTCCTTTTTTAACAATTTTTCCTATTCCTCCATTTTAAGCACAAATTAACATACTCACTAAATGCCTGTGGCTATAAATTTTTTTTCATAAATTAGTTAAATTAATTATCTTTGTAACAATTATAATTTTGCCTATGGTGGACACTCGTAGCCCTAGTTTTGATCTTTTCAAAATTTTTTGGAACTCAAATCTTGAAAACACGAATTTAATTTTCTGAGCATCCACAATGGCAACTTTGAATATATGAAAATTGCAAAAATTCATATAATCTACTTCTAATATATCTAGACTCCTTATAACCCCAAATTATAGTTTTGAAATTCTCAGAAATTTCAAATTTACTTTTTTTTCAAATTTTTTAAAAAGTCATTTTATTGTCGAAACTAACTTTAGAAAGTTTAGGGTATTACACCAAATCCCTACTACTTTACTTTCTAAGCTTAATGTCTATTCATTTACTTTTTAGGCTTAATCTCCATTTCTTTACTTTCTAGGCCAAATCCCTATTTTTCTAGTATATAAATTTTTTTTTGGCTATTTTTAAAACATATGATATAGACATCTTTATATAAAAGAATGGAGCTAGTTGAAGTAGAAACTAATACTCATCTGATGTAGAAAGCATTCTCCTCAATACTCCATGAAAGAATGTTTGGATAAATTAGCTTAACTAATAATTGGTGTAAATATCACAAAAGCAAAGTACATCAATTAAAATTAAAATGTTATATCCTAATATGCTTAGAACAATTCAAGATATGTTTTTAGCCAATAACATTACCTTGATTGAAGTCCTAGACAGCATCACTTTGGCCATCAAAAAGCTTTTGGCTAAAATAGGATTGCATTTTTTCAATTTTGGGATGACCAGAGTTTTATCTTCTTGAGGTTGGCCAATTGATCAACTTTAAGTGATTGATTGACTGATCATGAAGGTACTGGTCAACTGATTAACCTAGTACCAAAGACTAGCCCTTTGTTTTCATGTTGACCCATTTGGCCCACTTCTAGGCCTAGTCCATTCTTACTTGACATGGAGTGTTACAAATAAACTAAACTTGTTTTGCCATGTGGTTAGCCACTATACTTAAGCCAAGAATTTGGGTGGCTAAGCCAAAACTAATAAGTGTTTTGGAACCTTCCTATAAATAATGAAGAAAGGTGATAACCCTGTTGAGTTATGTTTTGCACTATTATAGTCCAACTCAACTTAAGCCAGTTCAAAATCCCTTAGTTTGCTCACTAGATTATGAGTGAGAACATTCATGACTTCTCCTAGGTGATCCCCATGTTCATTGTGCTTTTACTATATATCAGGGTACCACCAAAGTAGAAAACACAAATTATTTGATGAATGACTTAAATACTTAAGTCATGAGTCCTCATAAAAGTACTTGGTGCATTACATAGTCCAAATGACATTACTAACCATTTATATAAGCCTTCTCTTGTCTTAAAATTTTGGGAAAGACTGTTGAACCTTCTAGTTGATCTAAAATGTCTACTAGTAGAAGTATTGGAAAATTGTATCTAATAGTTATTTTGTTGCTAAAATAATTGTCAACAAATATATGCCAACTTTTATCTTTTTAGGCATGTCAGTAGAGCAAAGACTACACATGGGCTTATGCTTTCTTGGATGTGTTCTTTGCGAGTTAGTTCCCCCACTTTCTCGTTCAAACTTCATTCTCTATAGGGCTTATGCGATAATGTAGCAAGTTTGGTAAGCTTGCTTTTAGGATCAAATTAATGTAATTTTAAATATCCCTTGTGTTGGTCCCAAAAATATTGACCTTTAGATTTTGATTCTAGTTAGTTTTGTAACAAAAGAAGTCTTTGAACAAAATTATCAATGTGTATTTATTGTATAACAAGGATTCAATTCCAGTCACTGATTTAGATATGATGTAGAATTGTAGAATCAATTAACCAATTAAACTAGAATATAATTGCAATAGAAATATAAATGCAAAAATTATAAAGAACACTAGATTTTTAAGGTGGTTCAACTTCAATTGAAACCACAATTGAAGTCTACATCCATTAAACCAAATCCTCAATTGTATGGTCACTTTTTATTAACAACCATAAGATTTATCTGGGCTATTGCAAACCAGTCTACACACAAGACTTAACCGGGCTCTTGCCAGCCAATTACACACAAGACTTAATTGGGCTCTTGCTAACCTAGATGCAAAAATTCTTAATTTTCTCCTAACTATGATCAACCTTACAATTATAGAAGATACTATAAGAATTCTTTACATTTTCAACTAATTATGATTAACCTCACAATTAAAGAAGATGTAAACGGAAGATCAACATTTCCCTTTGTATCTCAGATTTCTATCAATTTAGAAATCTAAAAGAAACCAAGAATTAAGAATAGAAAATACAATACCAAAATTGAGATGTAAATCTCAATTATCTAGTGTGTGTTCTTCACGAATTTGATCTAAGAAACTTTGATTAAATGATATTTGATGAGGTATAGATAGATCAGTTATAGCTCTATTTTTCATACTTGAAGATATGAAAATTGATATGTTTGAAATGAGGTTAGGAGGTATTTGTAGTGTGGTAACTAACATTTGAAAAATAACTAACTTTTGAACTATGAATCAATTCGTAAATTGATTTAGAGTAGTTACCAAACAATGAATCGATTTGTGAATCGATTCATCTATGAGTATCATCAAGAGCTTCATAACAGAATCGGTGCATGAATTGATTCACACTATTATATAGAGAAGTCATGAATCAATTATCTAATCGATTCAAGAAAATTCCTAACTTTCAGTAAAAACAATTTTCAAAATATTTCTTCATGAATCGATTACCTAATCGATTTAAGTACATTTCACAAGATTTTCAGTATGAATCAATTTGTGGATTGATTCACATAGTGAAAAATAATTTTTATAAAAATTTCACTTGTGAAAGTGTAATTGAAAACTTAGTTAGAAAAACATTTTATTTTAAATCATTTCAATTAATTTATTTCTATCTTAATTTAACTAGTTTAAGAAATTTGTTTGGATCAAATTGATTTTGATCACATTTACAAAAGATCCTAATCAATAAAGACACTATATCTAAATGATGGACCTCTTAAATTGCATACTTTGATCCTATAATCAATCAACAAATGTTAAACGCATAAAATTATTTTTCAACATTAAAATTAAATAAGGTAAGATAGTAAAGAAATCTCCCTAGCAAGGCTAACACCTTATTGGTAGAAGCCCATAAGGTAAACAATCTAGAATGATAAGGATTGTAGTTGTTGTGGAATGACATCTTCATTGATCACAATGCAAATAATGTCATTCTTATAGGTCTTTCCAATTGATATTAGAACTCTACAATTTTTGTCACATTTACAATTGATCCTTTATTGATCCATCCTATTTGGTAAGGTGAAGAATGAGCTTTGTTAGCAACTTTAGATATTTGATTAATGCATTTGATACAATGTTCTCATAACTTTCATTGTCTATAATTGAAACACATACTTTTTTATTTACTCAACATTATGAGTGAAAATTTATTGTTGTGTTGGGATGAATCTCCTTCCCTCAGAGTGTTAATTAACTTTCAAACCACAAATGACATATGCTCTCTTTCATCATTTGTAATTCAATGTCCTCCAAATCCTAGCCTTAAAAAACTATTAGCCTTGCTATCACTCTTTCTTTTGTTTTGATGTTGAAAAACAATTTTGATTAATGTTATGATCCAACTATATGTTTTTGGTGTTTGTTAATTTTGCATATTTAAAGTTGATCAAGTGACATTCAAGAGATCCACTATAAATTTAGTACTTTATTGTTTTTACTAGGATCTTTTGTAAGTGTATTCTTATTCAATTTGATTCAAATGAGTTTTCTAAAATAGTTAAACTAAGGTAGAAATAAATCAGTTGAAATAAATTAAAATTAAATGTTTTCTAATTAAGTTTTTAAATGCATTTTCATAAGTGCAATTTTTATAAAAACTATTTTTCACTATGTGAATCAATTTATGAATCGATTCATACTAAAAATCTTGTGAAATGTACTTGAATCAATTCATGAAGAAATGTTTTGAAAAAAATGCTTTTACCAAGGGTTAGGAATTTTCCTGAATTGATTAGGTAATCGATTCATGGAAAGTTTGATTTAATTAGGTAATTGATTCATTACTCTTTACATGAAAGTATGAATCGATTCACACTTCGATTTGGTTATGAAGTTCTTGATAATATTCATATATGAATCAATTAATGAATGAATTAATTAGTTGATAACCACTCTAAATCAATTCATAGTTCAAAAGTTAGTTATTTTTCAAATGTCGATTATCACACTATATATAGCCTTTAGCCTCATTTCAAAAAATAATAGTTTTTCACATATTCAAGTGTGAAAATCGAGAGAAAACTAGAGCTACAACTGGTCTACCTTTACTTCTTCAAATATCATTTAATTAAAGTTCTTGGATCAAATCTATGGATAGCACACACTAGTTAATTGAGATTTACATCTCAATTTTGGTATTGTTATTCTAACTTTTCTATTCTTGAGTCAATTTTTAGATTTCTAGGTTAATAAAAATTTGAGATACAAAGGAAGAGGTTAATCTTGCCTTTGCATCTTCTTTAGTTGTGAGGTTGATCATAAGTAGTTGAAGGTGTAGAGTTATTTGTATCTATATGTTAGCAAAAGTCCAATCAAAATCTTATGGATAAACTGGTGCTTATGAGCCCAATTAATTCCTGTGATTGTTAATAAAAAGTGATTATCTAGTGGATGTAGACTTTAATTGTGGTTCCAACTGAAGTTAGACCACTTTAAAAATCCTGTGTTCTTTATTGTTCTTTACTATTTCTACATTTATCTTTCTGTAATTACCTTTCTGCTACAATTCTAGTTTAGCTACCTTTCTGGTTTAATTGATTAATCTAACATTAAATTATGCACTACATCTTATTAGTGACTCCAATTACATCTTTGTTATTCAATAACTATACTCTAATTATTTTCTTCAAAGGCTTCCACTATTGTTATGAGAACAAACTAGAATCCAATCTAACTATAAAAGAGTATTTGTTTTTAAAATTAAAGGGAAAGATCTTTGTTTTTGGGACTAACAATTGGTATCAGAGCTCTGGCTCTTGATACTCTTTTATTTTCAAAGAGATTATAAATTCTATTTTTACACTTTTACCTGAATGTCCTCCCTCAAATAAGCCTTCTGGTTTTAATGGACATCACTATACCTATTAGAAGTAGAAAATTAGAGATTTTATTAAAGCTACTGATATAGACATGTGAAAAATTATTGAGGATGGATATGATCCACCACAAACCTTGATTAATGGGATTGTAAAACCTAAACCAAAATCCCTTGGGATTGAAAAGGAAAAGAAGAGACACCTTCTAGCCTTCAAAGTCAAGTGGATTATCTTTAACTCACTTTATCCTAATGAATATGAAAGAATATCTAACTCTACTATAGCTAAACAAATATGGGATAAATTAGAAGTAGCACATGTTGGCATAATACAGGCTAAAGCATCTAAAATTCATGTATTAGTTTCTTAGTATGAAATGTTCAAAATGGAAGAAGGTGACTCTATCAAGGATCTCATTCAAAGATTCATTGCTATCACTAACCATCTTATGCTTCTTGGTAGAACATTTGACAATGTAGATTTAGTGCATAAAATTCTGAGGTCTCTAACTTAAGAATGACAATCTAAGGTGATAGCCATCAAGGAATCACTTAAGGTAGGAATGTCTACCATTCAGGAGCTCTATGGAAATTTAGAGGAACATGAGCCAGAGCTAAAGAGATGTAAAAAGAATGGCGATGACAAAAAGAAGAGAACTTTAGCACTTAAGGCTGTAAAGTCATTTGAATTTGATGATGAAGAATCATATAGTGATAAAGAGGTAGATGAAAAAGATTAAATAGCCCCACTAAGTAAAAAGCTATAGAAACTGCTTAGAGAAAAGAGGAGCAAAGAAAAGAAGAAAGCTACTCCTTAAAGAAGGAATCAAAACAAAAATAAATAAGAGAGTTCATCTTATACTTTCACATGCTTTGAATGCAAGAAACCTGGTCACTTTAACATAACTACTAAGTATTCTTGAAGAAACAACTGGAGAATGAAAGAAAGAAAAGAAAGCCATCCTTCAAGAAAAATAATCTAGCTATTTAGGATGATGAGCAAGCTGATTCTAGAGAAGAAAAGGAAGAAATAGAAGAAGAAGCATGGATGTACTTCATGGCTCAAGAAGATGAAGACTATAAGGTATTTGAATCTTTTTTCTACTCTAGTGATGATGAATTTAATTCTAGTGATAATGATAACAATAATGATGAGATTGATGATCTATATGAGGAGCTATATGATGTATTGACAAGGGTTAAGAAAGATTTAAGACATGCTAAAGCAGAAAAAGAAACTTTACTTGAGAACATTCAACAATGATTTGGCTGAAAAAGTATTGAATGAAAGTAACATTTGTGATCAATGTGAAATCTATAGATCCAAAATAGACACATTGACTAAAGCTTTACAAGGTTTTACAAATAGTAAGATGAGATTGAACAATTTGCTACAAATCAAATAACTTTTCAAAATAAGATTGTTCTAGGATATAGACAATAAAACAAAAGGAGATCCAATAAAAGGTCTCAGACTTTTAAGTAAAAAAGGAATTTTAGTGACATAAATTGTTTTTACTGTAATCAAAAGGGATATCATATTAGAAATTATCCTTATAGGAATGGAACTTATATTCTAAAACCAAGTGAGAAATTAGTTTGGTTACCTAAAGGATATCTTGATATGTTTACTAACAAATATGGATGCAAGATCCATTGGGTACCATCTATGCAAGAAAAAAAATTCTATTTTGCAAGTTTGTGGGAGACACAAAGAAGCAACACATTGTTTTTAGACAGAGGTTGCTCTTACCACATAACCAAAAATGTTAAAACCCCTTTAGATATTTCTATCTTTTATGCTTATTTGTATTGTACATTGCAAATTCTAACTTAGGCATCAAAGATTTATCCTAAGTTTGTTTTATAGGTACTTGATATGAAATTTGAGGTATAAATAGTGTTAAATTGTTCCAAAATTGCAAATCAATTGATCACTACTAATAAATATATAATTTGTTATCAATTTTAAAAGAAAATTGCATGAAAATAGATTTTAGGATTCTTTGAATCGAGTCTTGAATTGATTTGAATTTTTCTAGGTTTTTTTAGAGTTTCTAAATCGATTCATGAATCAATTCACAACTTAAAATTTTACAATATGAATCAATTCACGAACTAATTCACAAAATTTTTAATCTTTTAGGAAGATCTCAAATTTTGAAAATTTTTTATTAGCCTGAATAAATCAATTCCTGAATCCATTCATCCTTGACTGAATCAATTCTTAAATCGATTTGTTAATGATCAAATTGATTCATCAATCAATTCATTAAAATTTTCAATCCTTAAGCAAAGGTTCCAAAATTTTGAAATTTTTATTCAGCTAACCAAATTGATTCCAAAATCGATTCAAGATTTGATGTTCAATTTTATAAATTGATTCATATAACAAGTCTAAAATTAGAAGAATCATTATCTCAGGGGGAGATTGGTGTCAATATGGAGCTTACATTTCTAATAATATTTATATTATAGACTATATTTTGATATTTTTGCTCTATCTTGATTATATCATCTCTCTTTGATAAGGCACTATTTCTTTTTTATGTGCCAAAAAGGGGAGAAAGATTAGATTCAATGAGTAAGATAAGTAAAAAAAATTTTGAAAATGGGAGACAAATTTTTTTTACACTCATCTAAAATTGATTTTTGAGAAACTTTGAATCTAATCTAAAATTGTTTGTCACCATAAAAAAGGAGAGATTGTTAGCCTTGCTATCATGCTTTCTTTTATTTTGATGTTAAAAAATAATTTTGATTAATGTCATGATCTAACTATATGTTTTTAGTGTTTGTTAATTTTGCAAATTTAAAGTTGATTAAATGACAGTCAAGAACTCCACTATAGATTTAGTACTTTTATTGTTTTTACTAGGATCTTTTATAAATGTGTTCTTATTCAATTTGATCCAAATGAGTTTTCTAAAATAGTTGAACTAAGGTAGAAATAAATCAATTGAAATAAGTTAAAGCTAAATGTTTTCTAACTAAGTTTTTAAATACATTTTCATAAGTTAATTTTTATAAAAACTATTTTTTACTGTGTAAATCAATTGATGAATAGATTCATACTGAAAATCTTGTGAAAATGTACTTGAATCGATTTAGCAATCGATTCATGAATAAATATTTTGAAAAATGCTTTTACCAAAGGTTAGGAATTTTTCTGAATCGATTAGGTAATCGATTGACAAAAAGTTTGATTTGATCAGGTAATTGATTCATTATTGTTTACAAGAAAGTATGAATTAATTCACACTTTGATTCAGTTATGAAGTTCTTGATAATATTCATATACAAATTGATTCACAAATTGATTAATTAGTTAGTAGCCACTTTGAATCGATTCATAGTTTAAAAGTTAGTTATTTATTAAATGTTGATTATCACACTATATATAGCCTTAAGCCTTATTTCAAAACATAACAATTTTTCATATATTCAAGTGCAAAAACAGAGAGAAAACTAAAGCTACAACTAATCTACCATTATGTTATAGGCATTTTTTGGTACCATTTGAAGTGGGCTAGCAAAAGCCTAAGTCCAACTAGAAGGGTCTAAGTCATTCAGGTCCTTGAAGACCTCATGTGCAAGCTCCTAGGTCGCTACCTTAGCTAGCTCCCAGCTCGTATCCTCGGCTAGCTCTCAGCTCACATCCTCAACTAGCTCCTAACTTGCTACCTCAGCTAGCTCCCAGGTCGCATCCTCAGCTAGCTCCTAGCTCATTACCTTAGCTAGCTCTCAGCACTTAGTTTTAGAGGAAAGCTCTAACACTCCCCCAACAAATATCAACTCACGGGGCTCACCCATAGAAAGTAGTCTGCAGAAGCTGACTTGTAGGAGTCCAAGACATCTTTTATATTTATTATTTGATGTTACATATTTATAATTTATAAAATTACATTTCTACCCCTCCATGCTTATATAAATAGGGGCTGGAACCATTGTAAAAAAGGAGAGAAAACATTAGTAGAAACTCTGCCAATAGAGAGGTCTTTATAAAATACAATTCACCTAGTAAACATTCCAGGCAATAACATTACCGTGGATGTAGGGGTCCTAAGGAGGACTTTGGCTGAACCACGTTAAAAAATCATGTTATTGTTATTCTTCATCTTCTTCTTGCTATCTACTTCAATTTACTACATTTTCAGCCAGATTGTAGCTTGAGGTAACAAAAACTATACAGTTGATTGGAGTTTGGCCCAGAACCAAATTTCACCATTAACATTTTGGCGCTAGAAGGACGGCCTTCATTTGCACTCTGGTTGATTTTTCATTCAACCAGAATGACCAGAGGAAAAGCCATTACAACTAGAAGTTGCAATAATAGTAGCAACAACATCCAAATAGCCTTTATCGTTTAGCTCCCAATGGCTAAAATTTGAAACACACATTTGTGTTATAGCCAGCCATATTCGTATAATGCTGTCTAATGTCGAAGTCCTTAGAATAGCATTGAAGTCGCTAGGGATGAGAGAATCTATAGGAGACAACAATGACAGCTGTTCATGCATGCTTTTACTTTTTGAGGTTGAAACTATGGTGTCTCTTGTTTGTTAGCTACTATATCAAAGCTCTGATTTTTGCATATGGTGATAGTAAGCTGATGCAAAGACAGTCGCAAACTGTGAACATGGAATGGGCTACAGGTCTGGGATGGCCAAGAGAAAGAATGCCTTATGGAGCTCCCCCATCACTTTCATTCTCAGGCTAAGCTCGAATGCAGGCAACACCACCTCCTGTAGCTGCAAAAGTTGTTACGGAGATAGTTCTTAAAGGTCTTGAGTCCGTGGGGGACTTTTTCTTGGCATCAACCCATTCCTGGACGTGTAAACACACCTTGGTCATGTAGTGACTTGGTGTCATCGTGCAATGACTCAACGTCACCATGCAACGACTCGATTTGAAGACAAACCCGTGCAGCAACCATAGTGACTTGGCTTGGTTCAAACTCATACCACCATACAGCGAGATGGCTTGGAGATGAACATGCCCACCAGCATGCAGTGACTAGGGAAATGATTCCACAGTAGAATCACTCAGACTTTAGCTTCGGATGTGAACATGATGCTAAGTGCAGTAGCCATGTAGTGACTTGGGTTAATGGCAAGCACACATAGCAGTAATGCAGGATGATTTGATAGCAAGCCCATGCGACAGTCATGCGGTAACTTGTTCTGGTGTTGAAGCTCGAAATAACCATGTGGCAACAAGGTTCAGTGACAAACTCGTACAATGGCCAGACCTCCAGCCATCCTCGTGGACTAAAAAGCATCTGGGACAACACCGAGCTGAGGTGCATCTAGGATAGTTATGTTTGAAATCCTAGCCCGATTCTAAAACATAGAGAGAATGGTCGATTCTATAGAATAAGCTCCTTCCTGGGTTCTACGGCTATTCATCCTCTTCCTTTTGGCCTCGTCTTTCGCTATGTCTTTGAATGATTGTTCCTTGTCTCTTCACGAAAAACCTATGCTACAACCATCTATTGGCTTGCCCATGCAGAACTCTCCTAGATTAAAACTTGGTGCTTCTATGTTATAAGAAAGAGTTCATATACATGGATTGCCAAGGTTTAGAAACCTCAGAAAGCTTTCTCACCCCATGAAGATTAAAGTGTCACTAATAATGTCAAGTATTGACCTACCAAACATAGAGATATGTTTTTATGGCTATGTCTTGGAGTAAATATGGAATGCATAGTAAATAAGGTGTGCCCATGAGGCCAGTGGAAGAAAGTTTCTAAGGGTTCTCAAGCCTGATCAATGTCTCTTTTTGACCATAAGATGTTAGATATAAGGACAACTAGTGCAACACTAGAAAACTTTGAGGTGTCCTTTGAAGAAGGATTTCTTATGTATCGCGTAGTATTCTCAATATTGGGGAATGAAATTCCTCCCAACCAGTTGAAAGAGTTCCCTCACAATATTTTTATACTTGTGTTGCCAGATTTGGGGGATCTTTCCTCTGCTATGTGCCTTGTTTGTTTCATTCAGTACTTACAGAGTTAGGAATTTATGAAGACATGCACAATCCTTTAGTAATATTTTTCCTGGCTTTTGTTACTCTAGCTGAAGCCTGGTTGGATTTCTGGGTGGTCCACAAGTTTGTCCTGACAAAAGATAGATTAGTGGATACAAGCATCTCTACCTTTGTTGCATGGGCCTTCCAAATATTGGGAGCCATTTTGATTATTTAGAGTTCTATAGATCCTTTATTGGAACATTGCCATTATTTTCTCTCTTCTTGTTGAAGAAAGTTCTTAGATTGGGATGTCTTCGCCACTTGCGTAGGAGTTTGTTTAAATCACCCAAGAAAAATGAGAGAAGATATTAGGTCCCTAGTCCATCACCTTTTGATGATTTACATGACAAAAATATGTACAAAGAAAACTCCAAATTACACCAGCCAAAGCTAAAATTTTTTTTGCCCTGTGCCCTTGCAAATCTTTTGGTCAAGTTTCCACAAGGATACCAGCTAAAAAGGCTTTTAGTGGAAGACTTATATCCATCCATTATCCACACTATTCCTCAAAAGGAAATTCTCAAAGGTGGCATGGGATGCATTTGAAAAAAAAGAGAGTTCATAGTGGAAGCCTTAGAGAAACTTGTCGCTTCCCCTGATCTTGGTAGGTGGTCGGTCACCAACAAAGATCAGATAACATCATCCCACTAAGACAGCTGTGAGTTAGAGATGACATCATTCTGGGTTAAAAGATATCCGGCCTCGTAACCAATTTTGCATGACTATGCAGTAAGACGACATCCAATGATGAACTTGTGCAGTAACCTTGCAGAAGCTAAACTCCATGATGAATTTGATGATGAACCCACATATGCAAATTATCGAAAATAATAACGACGCCGTACTGAACCCGATTTTGGGTGTAAGTGTGGTAGCCATATAGCAGAACAAGTTTTGATGATAGCAACAGGCTTGCACAAGGGCCATACAGTAAGTTTCAATGATGTGCACGAGCTTAACAATGGCCATGTTGCACTATCAATGAAATACCATCTATCTACCTTTGGATTGTCTGTGAACAATTTTGGTAAGCCACCATGCAAGTGGCGAAGCACTCACAAGAAGCCCATTCTTTACAATTGGTACTGCTGCAGCACTTGGGTTCAGCATTGAACTCACAACAGGCATGCAACAATTGGACCCGACGATGGGCTCTCGCACGGTGACCATGTAATGAGATCGAGCTTGATGGGGAACTCATACAGGCAGGGTGTCAATAGAGCTTACGCTTGGGAGTCATGCATTGACGATTAGACAATGAGCTTGCGCATGCAGATTGTTAACTATGAAGCTTGCACTCACCGACCATATATTGACAATTCTATGTCAAGCTCACACATGTAGGTTATCGACAGCACTAACGACACCTCTTGTTTTGTTGCTTACTTTTAGTCACAGATTTCACTAGTCAAATCTGCTTCAGCCATCCTTATGAGCCGAAGTATATATGAGGCCACATCATTCTAAGCTCAATTTTGGATGTGAGCATGGTGCCTAGTTCCCATATAGTAGCCATGCAAATAAGATTGGGCTGAAATGTGTCTCAAACCACGTCGGGCTGAAATACACTCAGCTGAAGCACAATATCACAAGCTAAAGTACACCAAAAACATCTGCGAGCTTAAGTGAGGAGTTACCACTGGGATGGCTCCTCAAGGTCTCAAACTCATGGAAGTACTTCCTCTCAGCACTAGTCTCATTCTGCACATAAGAAAGTGCACTACCATGCAAAAATAGGATTCAATAACAAGTTCGATCAACGGCCATGTAGTAAGTGTGATGAGCCCGTTTGGTTACTAAGCAACAAGACTCGATCTGAGCTCATAACGCCATGCAACAGTTTACACGATGATGAGCTCCTATCCATGCAGCAACAGCCCACAACTGCTTGATTCAATCGTGAACTCATAGCAATTATAAAATGAGACTAGATTCGACATGAACTAGCAACAAAGCTCCCTCAGCAACCATGCCGAAGTCAGGCTTGATGGCAAACTCATAGTAATGACTGTGCAGCTTGGATTCGGTGTTGAAGCTCATGCATAGTGGCCTTGTGATGAGATTGAAAGCCTAGAGGAAATGGGTTACATGAATGTTCCAGCTACTTAATCTGTGTTTGCACATGCTAAGGAAGCGTTAGGCTACTTCTTCTTTGCTATTGGCATATCCGACCCACTTTTAAAATGAATCGATTCGTGGATGTGCCCAATTCGCATCCAATTTCTGAGCTACAGAATAAAACTATCAAGGTAGAGTCGCTGATTCACCTTCCAAGATGACTTTATGCAACACCACCAAGGCCACTCTCTAAAATGACTGCTATCATTCGTATTTTCCAGCCATAAAGCTGGCCTGCAGACCTAGCTGAACTAGCAGTGGCAGATGACATTCTATTCGGGTCAAGGTTGCAGTTGGTCATTTCCATATAGTTTGAAGCTCATCTTTAAGTGCAAATTTGGAACTATTTGAAGGAAAGAAGTTCCATTCACAACAATCTTTAAAGAAGGTTGTTACTTTTTGCTATTAGAACTGGAAACCCATTCTTTACAATCGACATTGCTACAGCACTTTGTTGTGCAAAAATTGATGCAGAGGTCGAGCTCAAAGTAGCAAATGCTAATGGTGGATATCATGATAACCTAAGGAAGAATCCATAAGCTCATCTCTTTAGTACATTGTCATATCAGGATGTGGCATTTTGTAAGCCCTCAGAGTCTGCAATACAATCATGAAGACGAGAATGCCCTAGCAACATGCACTACTTTGCAACGTGAACTCAACAGCGTAGTTCAAGTCATCTGTGAGTTGAAGACAGAATCGCAAGATGAAATGCATCCTAGCGATTGATAGATCGTGCCACCAATTCTTGCGAGCCCAATGTCAACAAACGAAAGTGTAACAACCTCTAGACTGTGCTTTTGGTCTTCGTGAATTTTGTGCCCAAAAAAAAAAAGAAAAAAAAAGAGGAGAGAGACTTGTACCAAAGTTATGGTGATTGCCTATGTCATCACTCCTCAGCTCCTCGAGCCCACAACATTAGGTTAATTGTTGATCCTTTGCCCTAGAAAAAGACGACACAAAGATTTTACCATGTTAGCTTCCGTGACAGCACTGTGGCTTCCATATGAACGAGCATAATATTATGCCAAAAGCCAGCCCCTAGCCCACTCCGCATCCAAGGAATGTTAGTTGAGTTAGCTTCTAGTTGAGAAGCATCCGTGCCACCTGTGCGGCTAGAGGGACGAAACCTTGAGGCAGAGTGGCCAAAAAGGACAGTACCACACGCTACCTCTAGCCGAGAGGCATCCGTGCCACCTATGCAGCTAAAGGGATGAAACCCTGAGGCAGAGTGACCTATTAAGGTAGAGTGGCCAAAAGGGATAGTACCACATGCTACCTTTAGTCGAGAGGCATCTGTTCCACTTGTGCGGCTAAAGGGATGAAACCCTGAGGCAGAGTGGCCTATTAAGGCAGAGTGGCCAAAAGGGACAGTATCACATGCTACCTTTAGCTGAGAGGCATCTATGCCACTTGTGCAGCTAGAGGGATGAAACCCTGAGGCAGAGTGGCCAAAAGGGATAGTACCACACACTACCTCTAGCCAAAAGGCATCCGTGCCACCGTGCAGTTCGAAGGACAAAGCCTCAAGGCAAAATGGTCCATTGCAGCAGAGTGGCCAAAAGGGACAATACTAAAGTTCCTCATTCAGAAAGTACTCCAGGCACCAAACTCTTGTGTGAACTAAAACGCCACTGTACTACCTAATCAAGTGCTTAATTTTTGTGCTATCCGAAGAGCATTAATATGTAAGATTGGGTATCCAACTTCGCATATTTTTGAATAAATTTCCAGGAAAATCCAAGCATAGGCACACTTGATAATCTTACACTATGTATTATTAATCCCTAGGCTTCTGATACTAAAAAAAGAGTTTTACTTAATATAAAAAACGGCGATGAGATTACCCTTACTCTGGAACGAGATCGCCAGTCACCTGGGTAAAAAGGTCATAAAGGCGCAACTTACATGTGACTTACTATTTGCAGCTCTTATGCGATTCATTGCTTGTAGCTCTCATACGACTCATTGCTCGCAGCTCTCATGTGACTCATTGCTCGCAGCTCTCATGCGACTTTATAAAGGTCCACCTGTTTGACCTACTCAAGCACTCTGATGCTTAAACTTGTTACCAGTCAAGGCACTCCAGTGCTTGAGTTCAT
The DNA here is from genome assembly GCA_026873985.1 of Saraca asoca. Classification (NCBI taxonomy): domain Eukaryota; kingdom Viridiplantae; phylum Streptophyta; class Magnoliopsida; order Fabales; family Fabaceae; genus Saraca; species Saraca asoca. The sequence continues at coordinate 531 of JANHAO010001842.1, read as the reverse complement.
TGCTGACAAAAATGAGCTAATATGATTGATTAATCATTCAACATGGCACATATCCTTTTAATCATAATCTACTAGCTGAAGTTCATTTATATTAAATTAAATGATCTACTAATATCTATCCTTAAAGTCGATTGACTTAACGGGAATCCCTTTTATTTAATGATCATCAAGCTATGATTTGCAAGAGCTCATGAAATCATTTGCAACTGACAGAACGTCTAACTTAGTGTGCTTGAAAAAGCTAGAAAATGATGAAATGGAAAAATGTAGTTGTTAGCTTTTGCCAACAAGGTTTTAACTCCCAATCCGCAAAGTGAACTGAGAGTTGGGGGGCTTATGTTATAAGTATTTTTTGTTACCATGTGAAGTGGGCTAGTGATGTGCACAAACTTGTTACACGTTTTAAAATAACCGCAAGCGCACGACGTAGTTGTAGCTAGTACCGACGAATACGGGTCGATCCCAAAGGGAAGTTATTTTAAGTACCAGAATCCTTACAACTCAACTATCCAAATCAATGATAAATCAATG
>JANHAO010001841.1:0-31154 GCA_026873985.1 Saraca asoca | reverse complement strand
ACAAGCAACAGCCCGAGAGCACCTTCCTCTAAACGCAGAGCCCCACAACCATAACACAAACCTTGATAGACACAACTTCCAAAAGTCTTCAGCCAACAATTCTTGAGTTGCTCCTTGATTCTTTCTTAGTTGTTCTGGCTAAGTGCTAGCTGAACCCAAAAGCTTAAGCGATCAGGAGAAAGCCCAAGAATATAACTCTAACACACTACCTCACACAATAACCCTTTGGACTTGAAGCATGCACATAACACAATCCCACCTAATCTTATGCTAAAATAAAGGGTGCAGATGACAAGATTTGAACACTTGACATTTTAATATAGGGATTTTGATACCATATCAAGTGTTAAATGATCCCAAAAAATGCCCAAGATTGATTATATTAAAAGTTCTCTTTGTCTCAACTAGCTAAACTCCTAGAAAGCATCAACAAGCTGTTCCCTCGACCTTCTTCCAGCCGATCCCTTTTAACACCAACACCTTTTGTTGGAATTACGGACAACACAAAACACCAACCAACACTAATGGTTGAAACAAACCACAAACAATTGTGACACATTTGGTGGTTTTCACACCTCAATTATACACAAGTAACTTAACATGTTGTGCTGTTGCAGTCAACATTATACATGACCAAAACTTCAATCAACAAGCTTAATAAGAACTGACAACTAATCAACAATTGATCATTGATTAAAAAAACGAAGATAGGAAACTGTGAAATGCTATGGAAAGCCTCCAAGATAGGAGGCAAAGGTTGCGATTTGTGATGCACTGGGAAATCTACCACATGGACACCAATTATGAGCAGTAATATGCATGCAACAAAAATGGAAAGCAACACCAATACAGGTTACCCACCAAGCAAATGTGCTGCAAACCACCTCAGATTAACTGAGAATGCAACAAATCCCCCTAAAATTAAGCAATCCAAAACACAACCAGAGCTACAGCAGACTAAAAGGGCCAAAACAGCAGAAAAACCTATTAAGAACAGCAGTCCAAACTTGATTAGAAGTGTTGAGGAAACAATTAGGGTTTAGAAAGGGAAGAACTAGAGAGAGGATAGAGAAAATTAGGAAGAGAACTCTGATATTATAATAGAATGAGATATGACTAAATTGATTCTTAGACATAAACCTAATGCTCTATTTATATAGAGCTCATAAGAAATGTATAATTATGTAAATAAAATAGGTAGTTATCTGTTCTAGATTATTTAGTAATTATCTATATCTATTCCTAATTAGACTAGGTAATCTATTTCTTATTAGACTAAGTATTAGAGTTTTATTTGTTAACTATGTCTTTTAACATAAATAAAAGTTTTCTATCTAAGGTTTCCGTCAAGACATTCACAAAATCTCTAATTTCAAGTTAGTATCAGAGCCCTCACATTGAGGACCTCTCCTTTTTAGGGTTCCAATTCTTCTAATTTCTGACCTATCCAAAACAACCTTGTCTCTCTATTCTGCTTTGTTCCTTTTTGCTCTTTCTCTTAATCCAAATAATTATCCAATTCTTTGACTCTCAGCCCCCCACAAATTAGTCCTAAAATTATCTACAATCATTCATTCTACCCTCCATCAAATTGATTTCATCCAAACACCAACTTAAATCTAAAATATTTCCCCAAAAAAAAAAGAAAGAGGGAAGCCAGAACTTGAACCAGAAGCACAAAACCAATCCAGAACCTGAACTAGAAGCACAAAAACAGCCAGAACCCGTCTCTAGACCAAAAAAAAAAAAATTGACTACAGGATCAAACAACAATAATACCTCAAACAGCTAACAAAACCCCAAACCTACCAATAACTTTTCTCTTTCTTTTCCTGGCACACCAACTATATGCAATGTAAAATTGATTGGCAACAATTACCTTTCATGGGCAGACTTTATCGAACTATGGTTCATGGCCAACGGCGTCAATGATCAATTGACCATAACTAGTGAAAATATTTCTGATTCTGAGAAAGAAAATTAGAAGAAAACTGATGCACAATTGTGTGTTATTATGGTTCCATTATTCTAGAATTGATTGCCTATTTCCGTCCCTACAAGACAGGTTATCATTTTTAGGAACAAGCCAAACAACTCTACACCAACAACATTCTAAGTATGCACAGTGCAACCACCAACTTAGTGAATCGCAAGCAAGCTGATCATAACATGTCCGCATATTTGACCAAGGCTCAAGCAATCATCCCCGATATCAAACAATTAACTATCACAACTAATATCAAAGAATTAGAAATCAAATTGGATCAACTATACATGGTTTTTATCCTCCTTGGGATTCATTCAGACTCTAACACTATGCGTAATCATCCTTACAACTTTAGAAGTTCCGACAATTAGGAGTTTGATTTCAAGGTTACTCCCTACACCTTCTAGTACTCACAATTCTATAGACACTTCAACCTTGATCTCACAAACTAGTTCTCATGGCCGAGAGGGAGGCCATGGTAATAGTGGTGGTCATAGTATTGGAGGCCGTAGTGGTAAACATCTTTATTGTACCCACTACAAGAAGCCTAGGCACACATAGGATGTTGTTACTTTCTCCATGGATTCCCTGAGAAAGGGAATAACTCAACAAATGTTGCACAATTTGAAAATGAGGTGAACAATCAGTATTCTCAATCTAATGTATCATTGGACTCCAAGTACAAACAATTTCTGCAAGTTAAGGCCTTTCTGCAAGCTCAATCATCAACAGCTTCTGCATCCACTAGTAATTCTACAACTTGTCCACCACAAACATATGATTCATGGATCCTAGACTTTAGAGCATCCGATCACATAGCTGGTAACCAATCTCTTTTCACCCATATAATGCCTCATGTCTCTTCTCATACAATTACATTAGCAAATGGCTCCAAAACCATTGCTAAAGGCATAGGTCAAGCTAAACTGAGTTCATCAAGCCCTCTTAGATCTGTTCTCTTTGTCCCTAATTCCCCTTTTAATCTTATTTCCATTAGTCAACTTACATGTTCTTTAAATTGTTTAGTTACCTTTGCCGCTAATTCTTTTCTTGTACATGATCGAGGTATGGGACAGATGATTGGAACAAGAAGTGAGCCTCGTGGATTATATTATCTTCATCCGACAACTTCAATAGCATGTTCTGCATCTGAATCTCCTTAACTACTTCACCAATGCCTTGGTCATCCAAGTCTTTCTAAGTTTCAAAAAATTCATCCTCATTTTTCTAGTTTACAATTTTTAAATTATGAGTCATATCAACTTGGGAAACATGTCCATTCGACTTTTACGAAAACAATCAATAATAGGGCTGAGTCTTCATTTTACATTGTCCATTTTGATGTTTGGGGTCCAAGTTGAGTCATTTCATCCTCAAGTTTTCGTTATTGTGTTACTTCTATTGATGATTATTCAAGATGCACTTCGTTACATTTAATGAAAGATCATTCAGAATTATTTTCTCTTTTTGCATCCTTTTGTTATTAGATTAAAAATCAATTTAACAAGTCTATCCAAATATTGCGTAGTGATAATGCTAACGAATATTTCTCAACTAAATTTTCTTCTTATCTATCCTCTCAAGGTATCTTAATCAATCTACTTGCCGTCATACCCCTCAACAAAATGGAATTGCTAAACATAAAAATCGTCATTTAATTGAGACAGTACGTACCCTCCTGCTACATTATAATGTTCCCATTTGGTTTTGGGGTGATGCCGTTCTTACTACATGCCATCTTTTGTTTTAAATGATCAAGTGCCTCATGATATCTTGTATCCTAATGAAACCCTTTATCCTATTCCCCTTCGCGTCATTGGTTGTATTTGTTTTGTTCATGATCTTTCTCTAGGTCTTGACAAAATGTCTACCAAAGCTATCAAATGTCTTCTTAGGGTATTCTTGTCTTAAAAAAGGATACAAATGCTACTTTCCAACGTTGAATCGTTACTATGTCTCAGCAAATGTTACCTTCTTTGAAACATCTCCATATTTCACCACATCCATTGAGTCCTCTATAGTCTCCGAAGTTCTACCCACCCCTCAATTTGCCTCCATAGAGTCACCAATTTCTCAATTCCAAGACCAACAGCCTCCACTTCTCACTTACCATCGACATCCTCACATGGTAGACATTGAAGAAGCTCCTACTAAAATACCAGGTGACTCACCTTCTGTCCAAACGGTTGCAACGACCTCAGATCCTCCTGATAGCATTCCCATTGCTCCTCGTAAACGTAATCATTCCACTCATAACCCTCATTCCATTTACAATTTCTTAAGTTATCATCCCTCATCACCAACCCACTATAGCTTTGTATCTACCTTGTCTTCTATTTCCATACCTAAGACAGTTAAGGAGGCCCTCTCTCATTCGGGTTGGCATCAAGCTATGATTGATGAAATAATTGCTCTAGACTCCAATGTAACATGGGGCCTTGTTCCTTTACCTCCTAGTAGAACACCTGTAGGATCTCAATGGGTTTACACAGTGAAAGTTGGCCCCAATGGTGAAGGTGAAAGTTTGAAGGTTCGTCTTGTAGCCAAAGGCTACACCTAGACTTTTGGACTTGACTATACTGATACTTTCTCTCCTGTGGCTAAGATTACCCTCTATACGCCTACTTATCTTCATTGCTACCATCCACAACTACCCCTTCATTAGTTAGATATCAAAAATGCCTTTCTTCATGGTGATTTACAAGAAGTGTATATGGAACAACCTCCTAGGTTTGTTGCTCATGAGGAGTCTAGACTAGTTTATCACCTAAGCAAGTCCTTACATGGCTTGAAACAATCACCTCAAGCTTGGTTTGGAAAATTTAGTCAAGTCGTTCAAGCAATTGGAATTACTCAGAACAAAGTTGACCACTTAATATTTTGTCAACACTCTTCATCTAATCTTTGCATATTTTTAGAGGTGCATGTGGATGATATAGTCATCACTAGAAATGATCATGTTGGCATTGATCGGTTGAAGCAACATCTATTTCAACATTTCCAAACAAAAGATTTGGGAAAGTTGCGGTATTTTCTTGGGATTGAGATAGCCCAATCAAAAGATGAGATCGCTATTCGTTAGAGAAAGTATGCCGTAGACATCTTGGAGGAGACAGCAATGATAAACTGTAAACCTGTAGATTCTCTGATGGATCATAATGTTAAGCTTCTATCAGACCAGGGGGAGTTGTACTTAGATCCAGGAAGATATGGTAGATTGGTTGGAAAATTGAACTACCTCAGCCACTAAAAATGACATTTCCTTTGCGATCAATATTGCTAGTCAGTTTTTGAGATCACTGGGAAGCAGTGATTCGAATAGTTAAACACACATCACGAAGGCACCTGGAATAGGATTGTTATATGAAAACAAACTAAGTATAGAAATTGTTGGGTACATTGATTCTGACTGGACAGGATCACCAGTTAATAGAGGTTCCACCTCAGGATATTGTATCCTTTTTGGAGGAAATATGATCTCATGGAGGAGTAAAAAGCAAGCTATAGTTACAAGGTGGAGTGCAGAGGCAGAATATCGTGCTATCGCTCTAACTACTTGTGAATTGGTATGGCTAAAACAATTAGTCCAAGAGCTACAATTTTGTGAGATAGGACCTATGAAACTCATTTGTGATGATGAAGCAGCTTTGCATATTGCATCCAATCCAGTTTCTCATGAAAGAACCAAACATATAGAGATTAATTGTCATTTTGTTCTAGAAAAGGTTTTGTTAGGAGACATTGTGACTTCCTTCACTAATTCCAATGATCAACTGGCAAACATCTTTAACAAATCTCTCCAAGGTCCAAGGGTTAATTATATTTGTAACAAGCTTCGTGCATATGACATATATGCTCCAGCTTTAGGAGGAGTATAGAATTATGTAAATAAACTAGGTAGTTATCTATTTTAAATTATTTAGTGATTATCTATATCTATCCTAATTAGACTAAGTAATCTATTCCTTATTAGACTACGTATTAGAGTTTTGTTTGTTAACTATATTTTTTAGTATAAATAAAATTTTTCTCGCTGAGGTTCTCAAGCCATTCACAAAATCTTTAATTTCAAGTAGAAACATAAAGACTCTAAAACCCTTAACACTGGGTGCATTACAAGCAAGCCCATAACATAACCTAAGCCCATAATATAACCTAATTACTAATATTAAGCTCTAACACTCCCCCTCAAGCTGAAGCTTACAAAGTTTAATCTTGTTACATAAATTTTAACTCTAAAAAATAAAACACAGTAAAAAATAGCTATAAAGAAATTCAAATTCCACAAACGACTTGCAACAAACACAACAAATGAACAACTCCCTCTGAATGCCAACACTCAAACCCCAAAAAACAATGCCAAAACCTCAATAGATACAACTCTTAAAAGTCTTCAGCCAACTACCCTACCAACTACCCTAGTTGATCCCTCGACCTTCTTCCAGTTGTTCTCCACAATACAAACTAACTAGCTTCCCAAAGTCTTCTGCTAGCTTCCTCCAAGCTGCTCCCTGAACTTCCTAGCTTGTCCTTAAAAACACCAACACCTATAATTGGAATCACGACAAAACCATCAATACTACTACAACCGTGTTGCTCCCAAATTGTATCCATTGAAGCCAATTTCAAAACTTTGAAGCAAGTCACAGCCAAATCAGTGGTCCAAACCACTTCAAATCAGAAAAAAAGCAACTAACTACACTCCAAATCATCTTAGACAACCAAAACGCTGAAAATTCAAAACAACCAGCAAGGTTGCACCTAAACCAGTGTTCAAGTGTATACCCAAAATAGACTAGTAATAGGTCATACTCCAAAAATTTTATATTAGGTGGAAACATATTAGATTGAGCCCAATCACCACCAAATCATGCTCAACCGGAATGCAATCAGCATCAACCAGTGGAGAATGTCAAATGGATTTCTGACCCTTGGCACCCCGATCATCCGCAGAAAACAATAAAATCAAAGCTACATGAAGCTACATATAACATAGCAACACCAGACCACTCTGCACCAATTTCAACACACACAATGACTCCATTGAATATCTGTAATGAGTGTTTTGCCCAATTACGGGCTTACCACTCCAATCTCCCTTCAACCTGGGATTGAAATGCAAAACCCTAGGTGGGCCCTCGCTGTCTACCATCTTCAACCCTCGCAACTCCATCATCAACTATGACACCATCACTGGATGATCATCATCTTTCACCAAAGATATCCTTGGTTCGTACTCAAGGTGCGTCACCAATGGCTTCCTAGCAACCATTCTGTGGGACCCCAATGTCAGTCTGCAAGGAAGGACCATGACCCAACCATTAACCAAAAACTCCTACCCAGATAGTGAGATGGACCACGGGGCATGACTTCAATCGATTCTCTGATTTGTCATAACCCATCACCCCAAAAAGCCTTTGGGGTCTCACCGAAACAGTAACCCCACCATAAAAACAAGCACCCTTGCCAACGGCCACCAACCCACCAGAAATTGATCGCTTGGAAAATGATTGCATATCAGCCCCAGCGCCAGAGAAGAACACGATGACTTGCCGAAGAATGGTGATGAAAACCTCCATAGCAGCTCTCTATTCAAGGTTGAGAATCTCGTACAAGGATGAAAATTTAAGCTTTAGAATGCTCTTTCTTTCTTCTTCAGCAATATATATATATATATATTATTCTTTTCTTTCACCAAAACTCAATCAACAATAACAATTGAAAAATAAATAAACCTAAAAATCTACTAGAACAGCAACTCTTCTAAACTATATTTTTTTTCTTCTTTTTTTTTTTAATTCAATAACTCACAATAACAAAACAGAAATCAACCTGAATTTATTTAAAAAAAAAAAAAAAAAACTATGACAGCAATTCAACCCCATTGGAGGCTGCCAGAAGTGGTATAACCCATCAGGCCTTAAAGTGGATGATACCATTCTAATACCATATTGAGAAAATAATTAGGGTCTAGAGAGGGAAGAAGTAGAGAAAGGACAGAGAGAATTAGGGAGAGAACTTCAATATTAAAATAGAATGACACTGAATTGATTCATTAGACATAAACCTAATGCTTTATTTATATAGAACTCCTAAAAATACATAATATGACCTTATAACCTAATTACTAATATTACTCCCTAACTAGAAGGATTAATCCTATTCAGAACAGCAGTCCAAACAAAAACTTCAACCTTAGAAGGAACTTCAATTTTTCCGGTAAGAGATAGTGAAAGGCATAACTTGATTACAAGGATTTTTAACCAAAAAATCAAAGAAAGATATACAAGTGTAAGACACAGAGAAATCTAAAGAACAAGTGCACCTATATGAAACAAGAGAAAAGGTAACAGAATCAAGCAAGGACTCAAAGCAATTAAATCAAAGTCTCTCTATCAATCAAATTTTTCATAAAGCAAGAGTTCCGTGAAAAACTAGAACCTTCTCGAAGGATAAACATAGAAATAATAGCATTATGTAAAAATAAACGATAAAGACGTGGAAACTGATCCAAAAAAGCAATCTCTTCCATCCAAGGATCCTCGTAGAAGTGGAAACAAGAGCCATCCCCCACATTACATTCACAAAGAAGTGATAGTCACAAGGTTTTTGCTCAGCATTATATTCACAAAGGAGAGTAAAATACTGTTCACAAAAAGATCCTGAAAAGTGGAGAACTAGAGAAATTCCATGACAAGAAGATGCAGAAAAGTGGAGAATCTTTTTCAATGCTATCAGGGCAGATAATTGGGGAAGACAATACATCAGTTTTACAATTCTCCGGTAGCGGTAGACTGGGTATATTATACATTTGATCTGAAAGTTATGGTAATGGCTTTGGCCATTTTTTATTTTTTATTTTTTATTTTTATTTTTTTGGTTAGAGAGAGAAAATATTATTAAGAAAGGAAAGAGAGTTGAGCAATCCTCAAGGAAGAACACCTCAGAAGACAAAATGGTACATGAAAAAAGAGAGAGAGAGAGAGAGAACCACCCAATCAAATTTCTAAAACAGATTATCAATCCCTCTGCAAATCAATCAAACTAATCCCTCAGAAAAATTCGTGAGCTTTATGCCAAAGCAAAGTGACAAACATTATATTATCCTACACCAAGAAGATAGGCTGACATTGCTGATTAAAAATTACAGCATTCCTTTCCAACCATATACACTACTAAACAGCAAGTGTTGCAAAATGGCTTCAGCATTTTAGTTCTACAATAATAGAACTTTAGGAAGGGAATCAAGGCTCTACCTTTTCAGTGCTTGTTAATGTTGTTGAAATACACTTATGTACATGTCTATACTATAATAATATAATAGATTTCCATAGTCCCATTACACCTTTCTAATATACTATAGTACTATCCCTTAATCCATGCAGTCAATATTAGGACTGACCCTATTTTTCTCTATTTCTTTCTCTCTTTTATTCATAAAACTGCCACAATCAGACATTTTATACCAACCTAGATATGAAAAACATAGATAATGGAACCTTGCAAAGTGAAAAAAGAGCAATAGAACAAGATACCTAGTAGAAGCCTACAGAGGCAACAAGAAATCTCTAGAAGACACTCGCCAAAGTCCTACTCCTACCCAATAGAATGAACCCAATTAGTATAACTTCAAGTTTTCCCTTTATTTGAAATAAATAATGACCAGTAGCTTGTTATAAGTTAACCTGCCAAAAAGATTATGGTGCTTTGACTGATCTGTATCATCTGGTTGATATGGTAGCTAACATACTGGAATAAAATGATGGGTGTTTGAAACTTAGTCGAGAAAATCTAAAATATCATAAATACCTGAAACTGCACCAATTGTCTTTTCCACATTTGGCAAACTGGCTTCTATGCGCACACCTTCTCCACCAACTGCAGGTCCCCATGAAAAAGGGCCTGCACTCAAATCTATAAATGCCCATCTGGTATATAACACTAATAATCATTAAGAGAGAGAGTAAGAAAAACTGATATGATTTTTGACTTTAGCATCTGCATGAAGAGAGAGAAATCAAACCTGTCCTTTCCAATCCATGTGTCTGTCAGACATTCTGCATGAAGACCATTATAGTCCCCTGATTTTAATCCCCTTTCAAAGAGGAGCTTCAGGTCTTCACCCTTCCCTTTCAATAACTGGACATACAAGGAAATTGGTAAATGTATCAGTAAAAAGTGAACAAAAAAGGGGCCAAAAATTAAAGCTTCATTACTATCATCTTTAATCCAGAATGTATCTAATAAGGATTTACCTGCAAAGCTTTGGTCTGAATAATATCAGCAGTGTCTTTCCCATGATACGACCTCTCAAAATTATCCAGGGCATCAAGCCAAATATTGTACCATTCCACCTAAATTTTGTAGTTGTACCAAAACAACAAAAATTATACAAAAAGTTTCATCTCCTAAGCTTCAAGAAAAGGAAGCAAGACTAAGAAGCGACTAGCAATAAAAGCCATCAAATCCATAATTTTTTTTCATGGAGAAATTTATAGATAGAAGAAAAAGGGTACAAGAAAAACGAAGATATAAAATCCTTCATCAGAACATAGAAATGAAAAGAAATAAATCAGGGAATAGAAACAGAAAAAAATGTGCAAATCAAGACAGGACTGTCCACCAATCTTTTTGAAGCCGAGAAAGACGGACTCCATTAAAGAAGCAGTGAGATAAGATCCACAAAGAAGCCCAGCAGACAATCATGTCCCAAAACAGAGTGTAGAGGGAACAATCCACTTCTAAAAATCCTGGCATTTCTTTCCTACCAAAAGCTATGAAAACCATCATAAACACTAAAGATCCAGGGACCAAATGAGAAAGACACCTATGAGACACACCACAAAGTTTTACTTAACAGTTCACAAGATTTCTAATTATTGACTTTATTTTACTATAAAAAGACTTCATGAAAAACAAGGAAGAGTTAAATGAGTCAGGATTCAGAGACAAACTCAAGAATAGACTTAGATTCTTCTCGATTTATTAAGATGTATATCATTCTTAGAATTTTTTGACCAAAACCCTTCAAGCCATCAACTCCCTTTGGAAGGTGAAGACACTTTCCAAGGCTAAGGTTTTTATTTGGACTCTGATTTTTGTTTTGGACAGAAAAAGACTATTATTAAAATAAGGAAGAAGAGTACACGAGAAAAGGACAAGCAATCCTCAAAAGAAAAAATTAAAAAAACTAGAAAGGCTAAAAACTCCTGGATTTGAAAACTAAAGAAACTATTTATCAGACTTCTAAAACAGATACCCAATCCCTTTGCAAATCAATTAAACTAATCCCTAGGAGAAAACCTTGAGCATAAAGCTAAAGTGAAGTAACAAACATAATCTTGTTCCACACCAAGAACAACCATGAGTTTTTATTTGGACTCTGATTTTGAGCGTGATTAACACTAATTATCTGTCACAGGAACTTAGACCTTAAGGACCAGTAAGGAAAAGAGGACTCTTAGGTGCTGCACACAGTCAACTGTCTTATTGTGGATCTGGTTGGAACATCATGGTAAACTCTTTAGATAGGATGCCTAGCCTGTTCTTCTCTTGTGAGACAAGATTAGATTTGTTGCTTCACTATGACTTAAAGCCAATAATTTTTTCAAGGGTTGAATTTATTGGATTTGCAGAGGAATAGGGTAACTGTCTTAAGCTAATCTCATGTTATATAATTCGTTGTGGTTTGTAGCCTTTTGGCATCTTTTGTTTAGAAGATATTGTATCTTTTAGTCATGAAACATTTTTCCATCCAATAAAATATTCTCTTTCTACCAAAAAATGGGCAATGGTTCCTCTGATGACAGCCAAATTGATCAAAAAGAAATGCACAGAACCTTGGCTTAAAAATGATCATGTTTCTTTTGCGCAATAAGTTTAACAACTTTTCAAAGGGATTGGACTTCTACTCTAGAATTTTGATGGATGTTTCTTGTTTTAAATTTATGTATTTTCTTAGAGGATAGAACCATAAAATTAAAAAAAAAAAAAAGAAGAAATGCATAGAAAAATAAAAACATTAGCTCCAGGAATCTCTTCAATCCACATCTGACAGAATTTTTTTCAGATTGTAGGAGTCAAAACATGAGGAAACTAACAAACAATGACATCACATATTTTACAAAAACTCCAGCAGAGAACACTTCTGCCAAACATTACTCTCCTTTTTCCCAATGACACAAAAAATGATGTTCCAATAACTTTGATAGACCTAATTCTCTTAAAAAAGCAAGGGAAAAAACAGAGTCGACCAATGTCTCAATCAAATCTGAAATGGAATAACAATAAATCAGCTTATTTGAGTCCTATGCCATTCTTACAAGCTCAGGCACAAGTGTAAAAATTACAATAAGTACTTTATAATGCAGAATACGCAATAATAACTGTTAGTAAATAGGTTAGTTAAGTGATAGGCCTATATAAGCCAATAAGTCATGGACCTATTAAAACTCTATTGAAATCCTACTTCCTGAACATCTTCTCATTATAAATACACATGGCTGTCTCATCATTGAGTATGGCTTCAGAATTCTTTCTCTCTTAACATGGTATCTAGAGCCTCCTAAAAAAAAAAAAAACTAGATATCTTCTTTCTTTACTCTAGCCTAATCAACAAAACCTAATCCTCTCTTTCTTTATGCCGTGATTCATGGCGGTTTCAATTCAGCTGCAATCTCAGATTGCATTTTTGGCAGAAAGTAGTCAGGTATTGTGTTTTTGTTGGTGGAAATCTTGTGTCCTGGAACAGCAAGAAACAAGTTGTTATACCTCAGTCAAGAGCAAAATCTAAATATCAGGCCATGGCTCATGTTACATCTGAGTTTGTGTGGATTTCTTACCTTCTTCGTCAACTTGGCATTAAATCCTTTGAAACTATGTAGTTATGGTGTGATAATCAGATTACCACTCACACTGCCACAAATCTAGTTTTTCATGAGCGGACAAACCATATAGAAGGATTGTCATTTTGTTTGGCAAAAACTCTAGGAAGGGGTTATTGATCTTAGAAATATTAGAACTACGGATCAACTTGTTGATTTATTTAGTAAGGCACTTCCGGGAAAACAAATTGATGATATTTATAACAAGCTGGGCATGTTTGATATCCATGCTCCAGCTTGAGGGAGAGTGTTAGTAAATAAGTAAAGTGATAGGCCTAGATAGGTCAATGAGTCATGGACCTAATAGAACTCTATTGTAATCCTACTTCCTAAACAAATTCTCATTATAAATACACGTCTGTCTCATTGTTGAGTATGGTTTCACAATTCTTTCTCTCTTAACAATAACAAATAATCAGATCCTCCACATGAGGGAAACAGATACTCACAATATCAGTGTCTTCAGTTCTTGTCCATGCAAACTTCATCATTGGATGCTTTGCATATAATGGCCTTTGAATTTTATTAAGAGCTGTACAAATATTTTAAGTAAAAAGTACAAGAGAACCGTCAGTATACTTCATAAGGTATAGGATTCATTTTAGGAGGAATTGGACAGGGATACAGATGCACACAATTTCCCAAGAAATTAACATCGTCAATTTGGAGAAAGATAGACAAATGGGTTTTTGCATTTAAACTGTGGGTCCCATGTGACAAGGAAATGGGTCTATTTTCTCAGAAATTGACTGTCAGTTTCGTATGGAACTGAGAGGATCGATATCTAATAGACAGGAATTCCAAAACCTGCTAAGAAAATAATTCAAAGGGTATATAAGCTTCATATGGTAAAGGATTATTTTAGGAGGGTTTTTCCAACAAAAATGAAAAGGGATGGCAGGAAGTTAGATGACGTCTATGAATTGTAAATCTTTTTTTTTTTTTTTTTTGGTTTTTCTTCCTTTTGAAGTTCATTCTAACTTGTATATTCAGAAGAGAATTGCTTACCGAGAATAGTTTCAGGAATGTCTTCTGACTGAAGAATTTTCATTTGCAAACTCTTATTCTGCATAATACAAAAGCAGTTAGTGCTGACTTTTCATGCATCATGGGAGCAAAGAGAAATACTAAACAGAGTTCTTGCACACAATATCCATTAAAAAATTTATGATGAAGAATGCTGTGCATAAAATGACAGATTTCAAGAATGGAACAGGCAGAGCACGTTAAGAGAAGAAGTTCTACGGACAAAAGAAGGAAAGAAGCATATACCTCCTTGAGCAAGTTTATTTCAGATTCAGATAAACCTCTCCTGCATGTTTGGAAATAGATTCATGGAAAATGACCAAATCAGAGGGCATTAATATGTTGGTTACTATGAAGAACCAAGCAAACTATGTTTAGCATTGATTTATATCAGGATAAATAAATATTTTTCTGATCTCATCAAACTTATAAAAAATAAATAATATGTGAACTTCAGACACACCATAAATACAAAATAACACCTTTCACTATCTCCAATGGGTGACTTACACCCTCAACATTTTAAAAAGTGCAATTCAACGCCCTGAACTATTTTCCTATTCTCACTTCTTGTTATTAAATTAATTGCATGCCTTGTCTGTTTTGCAAAATCAAGTTCCTCACTCTACATTGTACTCAAAGGAATCCCTTTCTAAGCTTCCTCCCCATATGTTTGGATCTACTTGTTTTGTTCATGATTTCTCAGGGCCGAGACACATCATATGCCATATCCATAAAGTGTATTTTTATGGGGTACTCAAGATTAAAAAAAAGGTACGGGTGATATTCTCCAAGTTTGAAAAAATAATTCACTTCTACTGATGTCACCTTCTTTCAGACCTCTCCCTTTTGAGAATCCTCCCTTCTGCGCTTCTTCAGAAAAGTCTCTTCCAATTTCTAAGTCTTTGACTATTCCAATCTTTGATCCAATCTAGACCACTCCAAAGCAATCTTCTCCTCAACAAGATAGGCGACTCATTACTTATCAATGACATCCACATCTAGCTCACCATCAAACAACTGAAGATGCACCTGCTGACTGACTGCCTGTTCCAAAGTCTTCCATGGCAGATCCCCTAGACATTTCTTAAAGCCTTCCTATGCACTCTGCAAAGGTGCTTGCTCCACTCATAATTCTTATCTGGTTTATAATTTCTTGATTCTTATATTGTTTATAATTTTTTGAGTCACCATCATTTATTCACATCCCATTATGCCCCTTTGTTTCTGCCTTGTCCTCTTTTTCTATTCCTAAAACTGTACATGAAGCTCTCTCTCACTCAGGGTGGCATCAGGCAATGCTTGATGAGATGGTGACTTTAGATACTAGTGGTAAATGGGATTTGGTTCCTTTACGTCCAGAGAAATCCCCTATTGGATGTCTGTTGAGAAATAATTAGGGTTTAGAAAAAGGGAAAAAGTAGAGAGGCTAGAGAGAGTTGAAGAGAAAACACTGATATATTATAGAATCAATAAAACAGCTCAATTACATAAGACTTAACCACAATGCCCCATTTATGTAGAGTTCCTAAGAAACACAAGTTCTATACCCTTAACTTTGGGTGCACCACAAGCAAGTCCATAACATTACGATTATTAAATATTACTTTCTAACAATGTCATTGGGAGTACATGGTTAAAGTTGGTCTTGACGGGCAAATAGACCATTTAAATGCAAGATTGGTAGCTACCAACCACACCCAAATTTTTGGGTTAGACTATGGTGGCATTTTCTCCCACATTGCAAAATTGCCTCAGCTCACCTCCTCTTGATTGCACCCAGCCATTCATGATTGGCCTTTGCACCAAGTGGAAATCAAATTTGCCTTCTTACTGGGATCTTGAAGAAGAAGTTTATATGGAGCAACCTCCCAGGTTTGTTGCTAAAGGGGAGACTAACCTAGTTTGCCAATTGCAATCCTGCTAATTAGTTACCATATTTACGTAATTCCACACAGGTTATTGGGGCAAATCCAGCACTCCCCCAACCACCTGGAAAAGGTGACTCCAAAGTAATTTGGCTGCAGGGCAATGCAGCCAAAAATAAAAATTGTGAAACAAATGTTGAAGAGATATTGCACATCACATATGGGGACAGAACAGTTTTTGGCCTGCGAACTTGCAACATATAATTAGTGTTAATCTTGCTAAACACTGATGTCCAAATGAAAGACTTGATCTAATAGGTAGTTTTGGATTTCCAAATGGTCTGAAGTGAAAGACTAGATCTAATAGGGAATTTTGGATTTCCAAATGGTCTTCATTGGAAGCATACTTGCTTTTGGCAACTTTACCCATAGAGATGAACTTTCTAAGGGAAACCAACCCCATTAGTAACTAAAGCCACAATTTTGGATGACAGATTTTCTATGAAGAAAACATTTTGGCCACCAGACTACCAAGCCTCAACCCCACCCTATTCTTCTCTTTTAATATAATTTCTGCTTTTTCCAATAAACCAAAGTTCTTATAATTTTCTGTCCTTTTGTGTCTTTGATTATCAGTATCACAGAATGCTCGGACTTGCCACTGGGATAGGGTTATTTATTGGCTTCTCTTTGGTGCTCTGCAGACTGTTTCATTGAAGGAGTTTCTTTGCTAGACATGCATAAGGACAGAGACCATCTGCATCGGTGTCAATTTTTTTTCCTGTTTTGTTCTGCTGCTATTTTTAAGGACGAGGATATATTATCCTCCCTCTTAGTAATAAGAAAAAAGGAATACAGCACAGAGAATCAGAAACCCTCCTAATGACAAAAGAAACAAGAAAAAATCAGAAAAAGGAACATCATCTTAAGGAACCATATTTCTTTTGATGAAAATGTCTACTAGATGGAAGAAAGAGTAGAGGCTATATAGAGGACAAAATATATAAGGCACAGAAAGAAAAACTAAGAATTAAATATAGCAAAACAATCAGCCTGTCAGCATGATAAAGTGCCCCATGCCTCCAGCTTTCTAATTGTAACTTTATCAAGTTATATCAGGCAAAAAGAAAATGCATCCTTGGAGTTTACAGTCAACAGGAACACTTCAACAGATCACTCACCGATACCCATAAGTGGCCCTCTTTGCATCACGCTTGGGATTCAGAATGAAAATGTTATATGCAGATTCAAGTTGAAGGTATTCAACAAGGCTAGCCAAAAGTACATCTATCATGTCCACATCTACTTGCCAAATGCCACCATCTTTATCCCTATAGACAAAGGTTGAAACAGTAAGGGAAAACACCACAAAACAACATGAGAAAAAAGATTTTCTGAAAAACTCATAATCTAACAGAATAAAAATAAAAGAAAAAAACCAAAAGAAATTGAAAAACCATTAGAATTCATTTTTGCAAGACATGTGCAAGCAATGACCTTGTGGAAGCCGGTTGTATGTTTGTGGGATAGTTTCGCAAAGTTAACTAGCTCACTAGATGGATGCAATTTTTAGAGTTTATTGCTATGCAAAAGGAACCAGGTATTTTTTTTTTTCATTTTTTTTCCTGAGTTTTGAAAACCAGCATTTAAATGCCAAGAGCAATTGATTGTTTTGATTACCTTTTCATTGTAGCAGTTAGTTAATGCAGCCTATACAAATTCTAGATATATGTAACATGACTCCATCTTGGGCATCTATTTATGCCTTTTAATCATCCAAAATATAAAACGAAAGAAGAGGAAAGGGAAAAATGGATGGTATCATCATATAGGAAGAAGGGTATTCAAAATTAACACAAATATCAGATAGAAAGAAATAATATTGTTTCTATTAAAAACATATATAGGCCAGTCCAAAAAACATAATTTACCTGCTGCCAAGTGGATCATCTTTCCGAGCAAAAACATTTATGGCATGCTCAAATAATGAAGTAACCTTCTCTCCCATTTCAATGGCGTGAACAGAAAAACTGCACAAGAGTTTTCATTATCAAAGGAAGAGACTGAAATGGTAATTTTCTCACAAAATAATTTACACAAAACCAATGAAATCTTTATGGAAAAAAATGCATATTAAAGAAAACCAAGGAAAAATGCTACACAATTACATCACATCTACATTCATGGAGCCACATCATATGCCTTCAGGCAAGAAACCCCACCTCAACTCCCAACAAAGAGAAATCATAAAGCCAAAAGAAAGAAATATCAAAATGGGAAAAAGGCAGACTGCTGAATGAAGTTTCCATAAAAACCAAAAAAAAAAAAAAGGAAAATGAAAAAAAAAAGAAAGAGATTGCTGAATGGAGCAAAAGACACAAGAACAACCATATATTTTGAAGAACAAAAACTTAGTTAACAAAAGAACAGAATAGATAATCAGAATCAATAGATATTCATTGAAAATGTTGTTAACAAGATTGAGCTACAGCTACCTCATGCATGATTTCTTTTGGTCAAGAACCCTGTGGCATAACTGGCTAGACATTTTCCTTTTAAGACTGATTCTCTTTGGCATAAGAATATTAAAATACAATAAGATGTTCATGAGAATCGTTGCGATGTTAGATTTTTGGCAAATGCATTACAAGCAAGCCCCTGGAAATTCATCTTTCAGGCATATCCCTCTTTCTTTCCATTACTTGCTTTTGGTGTGGGTGATGGTTCTTGTTTCCAATATTGGGACGGTCATTGGTTAGGGGCTTTTTTCTTTTTCTGATACTTTTCCTTGATTCCATCACCTTCAGGCCTCTATTTATAGCGTTTATGCTCATGATAGTACCCATTTCTCTTGGAATTTTCATCATTTTAGGAATTTTAATGACAAGAGAGGTTGTTGATCTTGCTTTTTTATTGGCTACTTTTGACACTTGCTCTACTATTTCGAATAGAAGGTTGTCGTCCTTGAAATCTTCTAGTATCTAAACTTGCATGTCTTTTTCATTTTCTGATTCAAAGTCCAACAACTCAATTTTTCTCTGAGCAAATCTTTTTGGAAGGTTAAGGCTCCCTCCAAGGTGGAAACTTGTTTGAATGGTAATACTCAATAGATTTAATACCAATTATCTGCTTCAAATTTGAAGCCCTATAGGGCTCTTTCCCCTGATATTTTTGTTACATGTTATTGAAGTTTGGAGACAAATAGCCATTTCTTTTACATTGAGACATGGGCTCGCAGCTTTGGAATTGCCTATCTGGTTGTTTTGAAGAATAATGGATTTGCCTTGCTTCATTGGATCAGTTTTTGTCGATCAATGAGAGGGTCTTTGGCAGTAGGAAGAAGTTCAAAGTGTTGTGGAAGTGTGCTTTTTTTCACGTGTTATCTATGGTTGAAAAATAAATGCCCAATTTTCTCAGCAAAAATTTCACCGCTATCACTTTCTATGGGATAGAGTTGCTTTCTTTGCCTTTGGTGCATCAGGGCAAGAGAGAAAGAAGCCAGTTGAAAGCCCCTCTATTGCATTTCTGATAGAGAATCTAGAGCAAGCCAAGGCAACATATTGCTTTTCAAACTCTATTTTTGCCATTTTATCTTTATTTCAACCATGTGGCTCAAGTTTGATCTTCTGTAATGTGACTCCTTCAAAATTGATGCCAGTTCAATTTTTTTTTTCTTTCATCTTTTATGCAGAAAACTAGGAATTCATTAACAGAAACAATAAGCACCAATTTAAGAAGGTAAGGATCCTCCAAAAGCAAGACAAAAAAAAAAAGGGAAAAAGTTAAACCAAAATAAGCCCGAAACTCTAAAAATATAAACAGCATTGAAAAGTGAAATCTCCTAGTGAAATATATCACATTAAATTTCTCAGAATAGGAATTTGGAGACCAATAATCATTTGTTACTGCATTGCGATATGGCTTGGGAGCTTAGGACCAAATTATTTTCTCTATTCGATGTTACTTGGTTTTGCCTAGAAAACTTGTGATGTTTTTTATCTGCTAACTTCGGAATAAGGAAAAGATGGTTGTTTGGGATTGGGCTTGTTTTGCCCTTATTTGGTGCATTTGGTTGGACAAAAATGCTAGAATTTTCAGAAATCAGGATAGTCAAGTTTCCTATTACGGGATAGGATTTTGTTTGTAGCCTCTCTTTGGCTGAAAACTAACGGTTTCTTTAGAGGGTTGACTATGTCAGATTTGCATAGAAACTCAGCAGCAATTTTGAATCAATTTTTTGTTTATTTTGAGGAATCCTTATCCTCCTCTCATGTATTCTCTTCTCTATTTATAGAAATTTCTTTTTTGATAAAAAATAAATAAATCTCAATATAGGAAGATGCCAAGCTCTCACGCCAAATGAATGGACAGAATGAAAGAAAACAGTAATTTTACTTGTAGTTTATGTGACTGACAACAGGAAGGCGGTGCCATCGCATTTTATCTACACTGATTTTGTAGAATGGAGTAAGAACTTCTTCACGTTGTTGAATCCGTGTATGCTCAAAGATGTGGTCAAGTTTTGTAAACCAGCGCTCAAGTTCTTTTGGGTGAAGCTTGAATTCTATGAAACACAGAAACTGCCACAGAATCAACACAACCGTTCATTTGAAATAATATAAGTTGGGAAATGAGGCAGTTTATCAAATATGTACCTTGGTGGCCTTTCCCTTCAAATCCTATAAAAATGAAATTCACAGGAACTGGCAGGTAGATGGAATCAACTTCCAGAAGCTTTAGATAGTTTGCAATATTACCTGAAATACAATTGAAAAATACACAGTAAGTTCTTGATAGTAAATATTGACAAATTCTATATTAATTTGCAGAAGCTTTAGCAGAACCACTCAATTTATAGTCCTATTCAAAAAGGCTGGATACTGGCCATTATCAGAAATATTTTCAAGGGACAAAATCCTGAACTTAGGAAGAATTTTCATCACACTGAAATTGAATTCTACCGGAAATATACCAAAAATACAGTAATCATAATAATGAAAAATGAAGTAGGTAAATGGCTTAAAAATTCTGATTATAATTGATCTCAAATCATATAAACTTCTTTTCTTATAGAAGAAGAAGAAAAGGGAAAAGAATAAAAGGCTGGAGAATAGAGAATTCTCTCAAAGAAAAGAAACAGCCAGAAGGCTAAGAGAAATCATCTCAAGACATCAATGCAATATTCTGACATATAATTTTGATTTGCTATGAAGGCGTAACAATAACACATTTTGTTCCAAACATTCCCACAATATATCTAGGGTGGGCTCCATCCATTGACCCCAGCGGTAATTGTCTTTATTGTACCCGTTACAAAAAGCCTAGGCACACATAGGATCATTGTTACTTTCTCCATGGATTCCCTGAGAAAAGGAATAAATCAACACATGTTGCACAACTTGAAAATGAGGCAAACAATCAGAATTCTCAATTTGATGTAGTATTGAACTCTCAATACAAACAATTTCTCAAATTTAAGACCTTCCTACAAGCTCAATCATCAACAGCTACCACTTCCAGTGGTGATTCTACAACTTCTCTATCACAAACACATGATTCATGGATCCTAGACTTTGTAGCATCTGATCACATAGCTGATAACCAATCTCTTTTGACCCATATAATGCCTATGTCTCCTCTCATACAATTACTTTAGCAAATGGCTCCAAAAAAATTGCTAAAGGCATGGGTTAAGTTAAACCAAGTTCATCAATTCCTCCTAAATCTATTCTCTTTATCCTTGATTCTCCTTTTAATCTTATTTCCATTAGTTAACTTACCCATTCTTTAAATTGTTCAATTACCTTTACTGCTGATTCTTTTCTTATACATGATCAGGGCAAAGGACAGACGATTGGCACAAGAAGTAAGTCTAGTGGACTATATTATATTTCATCCGATAACTTCAATAGCATGTTCTGCATCTAAACCTCCTGAATTGCTTCACCAATGCCTTGGTCATCCAAGTCTTTCTAAGTTTCAAAAAATTCATCCTCATTTTTCTAGTTTACAGTTTTTAAATTGTAAGTCGTGTCAACTTGGTAAACATGTCTGTTCCTCTTTTCTAAAAAGAATCAATAACAGGGCTGAGTCTTCATTTTTCATTGTCCATTCTGATGTTTGGGATCCAAGTCAAGTTACTTTGTCCTCAGGTTTTCATTATTTTGTTACTTTCATTGATGACTATTCAAAATGCACTTGGTTATATTTAATGAAAGATCAATCAAAATTATTTTCTATTTTTGCATCCTTTTGTTCTAAGATAAAAAATCAATTTAACAAGTCTATCCAAATATTACATAGTGATAATGTTAGAGAATATTTCTCAACTAAATTTTCTTCTTATCTATCCTCTTATAGTATCTTACATCAATCTACTTGTCCTTGGACCCCTCAACAAAATGAAATTGCTGAATGTAAAAGTCACCATTTAATTGAGACAGCCCGCACCCTCCTACAACATTATAATGTTCCTATTCGATTTTGGGGTGATGCAGTTCTCACCGCTTGTTATCTCATTAAAAGCATGCCATCTTCTACTTTAAATGACAAGTATCTGATGATATTTTGTACCCTAATGAAACCCTTTATCCTATTTCCCTTCGTGTCTTTAGTTCTGTCTGTTTTGTTCATAATCTTTCTCCAAGTCTCGACAAGATGTCTACTAAAGCTATCAAATGTGTCTTCTTAGGGTATTCTCATCTTAAAAACGGATACAAATGCTACTCTCCAACATTGAATCATTACTATGTCTCAGCAAAGGTTACCTTCTTTGAAACATCTCCATAATTCATCACATCCATTGAGTCCTTAATAATCTCCAAAGTTCTACCCACCCCTCAATTTGCCTCTCGAGTCTTCAATTTCTCAACTCCCAGATCAACAGCCTCCACTTCTCACTTAACATCAACGTCCTTGAATGGTAGACACGGAAGAAGCTCTTATTGAAATACCAGGTGACTCACCTTCTGTCCAAATGGTTGCACCAGCCCCAAATCCCTCTAATAGCATTTCCATTGCTCTTTGTAAAGGTAATCATTCCACTCATAACCCTTATCCCATTTACAATTTCTTAAGTTATCATCGCATATTACCAACCCACTATAATTTTGTATCTACCTTCTCTTTTGTTTCCATACTTAAAATAGTTGAGGAGGCTCTCTCTCATTTAGATTGGCACCAAGCTATGATTGATAAAATGATTGCTTTAGACTCCAATGTAAAATGGAACCCTGATCCTTTACCTCCTGGTAAAACACCTATAGGATCTTGATGGGTTTACAGAGTGGAAGTTGGCCCCAATGGAAAAGTTGATCATTTAAAAGCTCATCTCATAGCTAAAGGCTACCCCCAAACTTTTGAAGTTGACTATACAGATACTTTTTCACCTGTGGCTAAGATTGTCTTTGTACACCTACTTATCTCCATGGCTGCCATTGCAACTGGCCCTTTCTTCAGTTAGAAATCGAAAATGTCTTTATTCATGATGATTTACAAGAAGTGTATATGGAGCAACCTCCTAAGTTTGTTACTCAAGGAGAGTCCAAACTAGTTTGTTGCCTAAACAAGTCCTTATATGGATTGAAATAATCACCCCAGGCTTGGTTTGGAAAATTTAGTCAAGTCGTTCAAGCATTTGGAATGATTTAAAGCAATATTAACCACTAGGTATTTTCTCACCACTCTTCATCTAATCTTCGCATATTTTTAGTGGTGCATGTGGATGATATAGTCATCACTGGAAATGATCATGATCGCATTGATCAATTGAAGCAGCATCCATTTCAACATTTCCAAACAAAAGATTTGGGTAAATTCCAATATTTTCTTGGGATTGAGATAGCCCAATCAAAAGATGGGATCACTATTTGTCAGAGAAAGTATGCCTTAGACATCTTGAAGGAGACAAGGATGATAAACTATAAACCTGTAGGTTCTCCAATGGATCCTAATGTTAAACTTTTACTAGACTAGGGGGAGTTGCACTCAGATCCAGGAAGATATTGTAGCCTGGTTGAAAAATTGAACTACCTTACAGTCACTAAACCTAACATTTCCTTTACAGATAGTGTTGTTAGTCAGTTTTGAGTTCTCCTCGTGATGATCACTAGGAAGCAGTGATTCAAATAGTCAAATACATCAAGAAGCACCTAGGCAAGGATTGTTATATGAAAACAAATGAGGTACTGAAATTGCTGGGTACACAGATTCTAATTGGGCATGATCATAAGTTGATAGACATTCCACCTTAGGATACTATGTCCTTTTTGGAGGAAATATGATCTCATAGTGGAGTAAATAGCAAGTTGTAGTTGCAAGGTCAAGTGCAGAGGTTGACTATCATGCTATGACTTAACTACTTGTGAATTGGTATGGTTGAAGCATCTAGTCCAATAGCTACAGTTTTGTGAGACACAACCTATGAAACTCATTTGTGATAATCAAGCAATTTTGCACATTGCATCCAATCCGATTTTTCATGAAAGAACCAAACATATAGAGATTCATTGTCATTTTGTTCAAGAAAAGGTTCTGTCAGGAGACATTGTGACTTCTTTCACCAATTCTAATGATCAACTAGCAAACATTTTTACCAAATCTCCCTGAGGTCCAAGGGTTGATTATATTTGTAACATGCTTGTTGCATATGACATAATGCTTCAACTTGAAGGAGAGTGTAAAATTATGTCAATAAAATAGGTAGTTATCTGTTTTAGATTATTTAATACTTATTTATATTTATTCCTTATTAGACTAGGTATTAGAGTTTAATTTGTTAACTACATGTTTTAGTATAAATAAAAGTTTCCTACCTGAGGTTTCTACTAAATCATTCACAAAATCTCTAATTTCAAGTAAAACAATCAATCAAAATTCCAAAACAGATTCCCAATCCCTTTGCAAATCAGTCAAACCAAGACCATGAAAAAAACCCATGAGCTTGAAGCCACAATGAAGCAACAAACATTATCTTACCCCACAAGAAAACCATAGGCTGAAATTGTTTAAAAATTCTAACATTCCTTTCCAACCATGCACACCATAAAACAGCAAGTCTTGCCACTTCCCAAAGAGTTTT
This sequence comes from Saraca asoca, assembly GCA_026873985.1. NCBI lineage: Eukaryota > Viridiplantae > Streptophyta > Magnoliopsida > Fabales > Fabaceae > Saraca > Saraca asoca. The sequence goes on along the minus strand of JANHAO010001841.1, from coordinate 6,311 downwards.
TTTTATTTTATTTTCCTTGCTAAAAAACCACATCTACTTGACAAGAAAATGTCTATAGTATCTAGACAAACCCATAAATTCCTGAACAAAGAGAAAAGCTTATTCCATAACTATCATACCACCTCACAGTGAAGAAACAAGTGACTATTAGTTTCTGAACTTTTAGAACACATCAAACACATATCCAAAAACAATGCTTTATGAGGTCTACACATCGTAACATATTATTAGTATTAACCTTATTTAAAACAGCAATCCAAACAAAAACTTTAACCTTGGACAGAGCCTTAATCTTCCAAAAAGAATTAAGGAATGGCAAATCAATATTTGAAGGAGCGTGCTAGACAAAGCCTTAACCCTAAACCCTAAACACTTTCTATAAGCTTGTGCTCAAAAATCCTCCCAATTTACCTTTTCTTATTTCTTTTTGGAAGATCAAGGCTCTTTTTAAAGTCAAAGTTTTTGTTTGGATTGTTGCTTTGAATAAGATTAATACTAATGGTATGTTATAAGTCCACAAGCCTTATAAAGCTTTGTCCATGGATATGTGTATGTTATGTTCTAAAAGTTAAGACTAATAGTCATTTGTTTTTGCACTGTGAGACGGTTTAGCAATCATGGAATAAGCTTTTCTCCTTGTTTGGGATTTCATGGGTTTGCCCAACTACTTTGGATAGTTTCTTATCTACTAGATACCGTGGTTTTGGGAGGAATAAAGAAAAAAAAAATGCACTATAGGAAGTTGCAAGACTTGGCTGTCAAACGGCGTTTATGGTTGAAAAGGAATGCTAAAATCTTTAAATAGTTATTTCAGCCAATGATGTTGGTATGGGATAAAATTTTGTTTGTCACCTCGCTCTAACTTAAGGCTCATGGTTTCTTTTGAGAGCTCAGTTTGACAGACTTGCTCAAGGAATTGGAAGTCTATTTTAGATACCAGATAGGATGGTTTCCTTGGTGTTTCATTGTTTCTTGTTCTAGTTATCCTTTTTCCATTTGAGAATTTCTTAGGGCTTATTTGGAAGTGTTTTCAAGTGTTTTTGTTTTATTGTTTTTTAACAACAGTTTTTGAAAAACTGTTTTTAAAAACTGTTTTTTTAGAACAAAAAAACAACAAACTTGTTTGGATGTAAATTTTGAAAACAAGTGTTTTCTTTATTTTTTAAGATAAAAAAAATACATTTAATATTATTTACAACTTTGTCATTAATGAAAACAAGTATTCTTATTTTTGAAAAAAATCTGAAAATAATTGTATACAAAAACAAGAGAAAACACCATTTTGGTGTTTCCTAAAAACTGTTTTTTCAGTTACACTTTTAAAAAATAGTTTTTGAAAAACAATTTTTAAAAACAAATTGCCAAACAGATTTTTTTTGTTTTTGTAGAATAAAAAGAGAAAAAAAAAAATATTTTTGAAAACAAAAAAACAGCTTCCCAAACAGCCCCTTATCCTCTTTTTGTATTTTTCTCCTTCTTTAATACAACTTCTTTTCTATCAAAAAAAAAAGGGGAGACTTGAGAAAATACGAAATAGTGTTAACCCTGATTGATATACTATATGTATTAAGGCATAACAATAACTATCATTAGTTAAAAACCATTAGCTGTGAAAAGCAATGAATTTGATGTTCAAATAGCAATTTGTAGTAAATCAAATCGTGTCTAAAATGAAATACTTCTGCAAATTCAGATTCACTAAACACAGCAGGGCTTTACAAAACATTTTGTACACATTATAGACTTCTTGCAAGACAAGAATAGAATGTCAAATCCAGAAATTTCCCTTTTTTTTTTTTAATAAGAGACCTCTACATTTGAATAGCTGGGCAACAATGATGCAACAGGCACTCAGTACTAATTAATTAAAGAGTAAATGACTTGGAATGGATGCAAAAAAGAAAACTCTGTACTAAATGCATAATTCTTTTTATTGGACCAACCATTCAATTATCCAAGCAATAATAAGTAGACCACCCCCTAATCACAGCAATCTACAAATATGAAGAACAAGCTGTTTTTTTAACTTTAACAACATCTATCTAAATGCATTACCAACCCAGTTGCACCTCTTTAATAAAGAAAACACTATTAATATTACATTAAAAACACATACACACACACACACACACACACAAATGAGAGGAACCAAGAATTTTGAAAATAGCATGTATCACCTGCATTTGTGTAATTAAACACACTCGCTTTGCCATGGCTCGAAAACTTCAAATCCTCAAAATCTGAAGAAATAATTCAAAAATCAAAAGAAGTTCATACTAAAGAATGAAAAGTGCTGTTACTGTTCACAGAATATGGCATACACATACCACTATGCATAACATCCTCGCTCCAAAATCGACTCTTCTCTTTTAGGTTAAAGAGCGAGAATACAGAGGATCTGCCACTTTTATGAGTTTCAATAGAAGATTCATGAGAGCTAACAGCCAAGAACTGATAACAATCACAATAAACATCATGGGGATAAGTGTTCTATTTTCCAATAGATAGAAAACATTCACTAGGAATCATAACAAAAACAAAAATTAATCTAACATCTAGAATGATCTAAAAATGTAACAGTGGAACCAATTGTAGACATATGCATCAAAAAAAGTCATCAAGATATGTGGTATCATCATTAGCAAAGATGTTATTTCAAACTAGTAACGCTTTAGAAGCGCAAAAATAATCATCAAGTCAATATGTTACCATGGAAGCATTAATGGCCAAAATGCAAAGTTATAGAACAATAATATGACCTTTGGGATGACATAAATAACTGATTCCTTGACCTTAAGTAAGCTTACCATCAAACAATTTTTATGAAAGAAGAAATTACATTAGAAGGAAAGGAGTCCAATGACTTTGTTTGCCCTCTTTATTTCCAATGTTTCTTTTTCAAGATAAAAGAAAATATAATTAAAAGTAAGAAGAATGCATAACAAGAGGACAAGCAATCCTTAAATAAAAGCGACCAGAAGTGTAAAGAGAAAAGAAAAGTAGAAAACTAGACAATAAACACCCAATGTTAGTTCTATAAACAATTCCCAATCCTTTTGCAAAATGATTAAGCTCCTTCAAAAGAAACCATGAGCTTTAAGCCAAAGAGATATAACAAACATAGTTTTGTTCCACACAAGAAAATGTTGACACTGATGTCTAAAGATTCTAGCATCTGTTCCAACTAAGTACATTACACCATGAGACAGCCAATTTGCCAATATTCCAAAGAGCATTTTTCTTCCATATTCTTACCAAGACCATAGTATTTAGTTAATACAAAACTACATAGAGTCTGGCCAAACCCAAGACACCCCATACATATATATATATATATAAAAAAAAAGGAAAGGAAAAAGGCTTATTCCATAACTGCCAAGACATATCATAATGTGGAACTAAGTGATTGTTAGTCTCAGAGCTACTGAAATACACCATACACACATTTGGCAAGATGAAATTGGGCAGGAATCAGGATGAAATTGGGCCATACCACATAAGGACAAGATTTAGTTTTGCCGCATAATCTCATAAAAACTGAGTTGAATGCTTAAAAGAAATCCATTTTTTCTAATCAAAAAAGAAACTATTATAAATAAAAAAAGAGAATACAGGAGAAGAGGATAAAGAATACTCAAGATACAAATAAAAAATAAAACAAAATTGCTGCCTGATTTTTATGCAAATTTGACATACTGAACCCTCGAAAGTAGAGGTCGCCTTTTACCAAAAGAGAGGCTAGAAACAAAAACTTATACCACAACATGACACTGACTCTAGACTGGGAAAATTCAAGCATTCCTTTCCGAGCCATATCACAATGCAAAAACATGTGATTATTGGTCTCTGAATTTCAGCAGCACATCAGACAGACAATATCTGGTTACAAAGCCTGATGAGGCCTACACAATGCTAATAATAAACCTAAAATCATAATAGACTATTAAACACCTAAATAAATTAACCCAAGCCAGATATCATTCCTGACTAAAAAATATGACAATTAGATATTTAGGAAATTAATAGCATATTCCTAAACTCAAAATTACTGAAATACCCTTAGACTAAAAACCTACTAGATAAGGTTCCAAAAAGTCTCCATAATCAAGCATGTTCAACACTAATGCTTAAGACAGCTTTTATAATTTTTTAAAGATGTTGCCCTGGCTCTCCTTCTTGTGGTATGGCTTGATTTTCACTTTGCCAAACTGTGGTTTTAATATATTTTTTTTTTTCATGTCACATGAAAATCACTTGATGACTTCCTGGAACATTTGGCGGACGATAAGTGAACAAAACCATAGGTGAATAAACTGGAACCGCTAATAGAGCAAGACTAGGTGGGCAAAATGAAATAGTTGAAACCATAAAAATGAAATTGGGGCAGCAAGCATTCTGGTAACAGAAAATCAAATGAGATTTTGTTGAGAAGGTTTAGGCCCAGCGTGGATGCTGGTCATCTCTCCATGTGATTAGTTATGGACTGCCCTTCTATTTTGCTTTGATCTAGTTTTAAGAACAGTTGAGCTCATTGATTTCTTTCAAGGTATTTTTCTAATATCACAGAACAACCTAACCCATCGCTGCAGCCATCTACCAGGCAGCAACGGAGAATCAATTAACAGAACAAAAGCAACTTCTGAGTAGACAATTTACTACAACGTAATGCTTAGGTTGGCAAGACTTGGAAGCAAAAGGTGAAGTTAAGTCTCTGTAAGATATTTGAAAGGAATCTAGTTTCTTTCTCCTTTCACTTTGGCGGGAATGAAAACGTGCGATGACAAATTCTGTGTCAGATACAAATGGAGGCAAATTACCCGGAGATGCCATTACTATAGAACAGCTGTCAAAACATCTTTGTTTCAAAATTAGTGGCACACCCTTCGAACCGCGAATGGGATCGCTAGTAGTTGCCTTCCATCTTACTATTAATGAGAAGATGAAAAGAAGAGGAAGGTGATGAAGAGTACCTGTTTATTAGCTATGAAGAAAATGGTGAAGACAAGAAAATGTAGATTGTTCATTGATGCCAGAGAAGTCGTGGCAGGCTGTGCCAGCGACTCAGACGAGGAGGAAGAATTAAGAAGGCGAAGGGAGAAAAGTCACTTTTGGAACCCTATTCTCACTCTTCAAACGCAGAGTTTCAACTTTCATGGAAAGTGCACAATTTAGTGACCATGACAATAATAGCAACACGGATCTATAGGCCTTATCAAGTTAATTCAATAGACAAAGAAAATAAAAGGAGCATCTAGGTCGAATTACTTTTTTTACCGGATTGAGTTATTACAATAACAATCTCAATCTTAAATTGGCATTTATCAAATGATCTTAGACAATACTTTCCAAATTTTGCAATTCATTATATTTTAAATATTAATTTTACATCACTAATTAATTAAAATAAATTATTATTATTTACACTAAGTGTAACCAACTTTTTCTCATATTTTTCAACTAGGCTTATATATTTTTATTCGATCGTGATTAATTCATATAAATTTATAATATCTAAATCAAGGTTGCTTAGAATAAGATTTATTATATTTTGTGTAATAATTTAAATGAAAAAATATTGTCATTTATGTGAAGACAAATGTTTTATGTTTGAATCATTAGGTCCTTTCTCTTTAAGTTCTAAGTTCAAAATTAATCAAATTTTATAATTTTGTCTCCAATTAGTTCTAAGTATGTCTCTGGTTTTTATGCCATGGGGTAAGTGGATTAACTTGTCTTTATTTTGTCTATAAGCATTACGGTATTAGGTGTGAAGTCAAGGGATGCTCAATTCTTTAACTTCTTAGTATTCCATCAATGATCGGAGACATTTAAAACAAAAAATTTAATTTATTTTCATTAATTTTAATTGTAATTGTATAATATTTTTTATTTTTAATAATTGAAAAATAATAGGGCATTAGATTTTGTTATATGCTGAAAAATGCGATCCCGCGAGAGCGAGTCCGCGGAGACAACAAGGTGAAACCCTCGAGAGAAAGTCTCATGTTACCGCATCGTATGCGACGACAGGGGCCACAAGCGCTCATCCTTCGACGACTCGGCAGGCGATCAACCCTGCGACCGCTGAACCCGCACCCGTTTCTCAACAACGCTCGCGACTACTCCAAACCTGTGAAGTCCTTGCTTGGGACAACATGACGTCTTGCCGAAAAACCTATATGTCGGCCTAGGCCTGCCCCCGCAAGTCTACCAACTGAAAGGAGTATTTTCACCATTTGTTGATATGACACAACTGTAGCTTGTAATAAATGATCAGAACTCGTCCACCCTCTATAAATAGGATAATATTG